>JARTUT010002229.1:0-167369 GCA_030674115.1 Micraspis discolor | reverse complement strand
CATTATGACCTCAGATCTTATCGACTTCATACCCTTTTTATTTCCAGGTAGATATACGTAAATTGAACGCCGAAGATGATCGATGTCATAATTAGGATTGTTTTAAATTTAACCATGTGAAGATCTGAATACATGAAAACACGATGATACAGTGAATGAATATATATAGACTCCCTAGGCCATTATGAGTCTGGAAATAAACATAGCAGGATTCGCCGGTTATTGAAAATGTATCTTGCTAAAAAGAACGTAAAGTTTTACATTAAAATGTTAGTGTGATGCCCACCAATGCATTGCTCCACCTTCAATTCCTTGCAGTTTCGTGTTCGACATTCCGAATGTTATCACGACTCGAACTTTATGGAAAAATGATTAATTTCAATTCATTGTTCATTTAGGATTTTCTGAACTCATTCAGAATTCTGTAGCAAGTTGTTTATTTCATGATCATTTTTCGACATTGAATAAAGTTGTTTCTTTAACGTCGAATCGGCACAAAAATATTAACTCTTAATTTACGTCCCATAAAACACTCTTAAAAACATTGAATGGATATCAATCTAAATCATGTCGAGGAAATGACCTATTCTGTGTGCTTTTTATTAGACTAAGATGTTTTTAGATCTCAATAGACGTTTACTTTATGTGACTTAGACGAGTGTGTGTTGCTTGGGCATGCTAGAATATTTAACGAAAATCCCAAAAATTTTTTGGTAATATTCGATTACTGTTAAGTCTTGTTGGTCCGCAGGATGAATTTTATTTTCATCCTACTCTGCAGATCCACAACTGCCGAGCATTCCCTATCCGCCACCTGTGGACGCGTTCTCTAGAGTGAGACTCTCCCGAGAATAAATTTTTTTCTTTTTATTTTTATTATTTTTTATATTTTTATTTTATATTGAGGACTATCACATCATAATATTCAATCCTATTGTAAAATAGTTTGTCAATAACTAACATATCTCAATATCATTTGGAATTCTTTCTTTATAAGATTCTGAAGTTGATTTTCTTGAATATTTGTTTCGACCACTCGATTTACTTCGTGACCTTATTCTGGTACTATCACTTTTTCGAGACCTTATTCTTGTTGGATATTTATTTCTTCTTTCAGACCTATGTCTGGTTAGAGATCCGTCCTTTTTACAGATCTATCTTTGTTAAGAGATCTGTCTCTTTTTGGGACTTATACCGTTCTTGAGATCTTTCTCGTTCGTACTTTCTTTTTCCTCTTATTGGCCTTACTCATTTCCATCCCTATCTCCATTTCGATGACAATTCCTGTCTCTGTCGACGTCAAAACGAGAGGGATTCCCATCTTCATACCTTTGTCGTACTTGGCATTCTTTAATCCCTGTAGGATATTCGGTATGCATACCATTGGGGATGAAAGGCGTAGTGGGAGTTGAATCATTTTTTTGTAATGTTACATTACTGTAATGATACTCGGGCCACCTAAGGCAGACTTGAGTTGTTTCGAATTCTTTAAAATTTTGGGAAAGTCCTGGCTGGAAATCATATGGTTGCCAAAATGGTTTAATCATCTCTGGTTTTGGAATATCTTCTCGATAAGTAATTCTCACTGGAATTGGATTATCCCACCGACCTCGTGGAGGGTAATATTTCTTGAATCCAGGAAATTTATTGCTACATCCTATAATTTTCCGAATATTTTCCGGATAATTCGTAGTGCGGCTGTTCTTCTCATTTTCGAATCTAATCGGTAAGGGTTTATTTTTATTTCTCTGATAATCACATTTATGTTATCATCATAACCGTCATCAACTCCAGATCGCTTTCTCCATCCTGTTGAATTTCTTGAGATTCCACCTAATTTCTCCAATGACATCATCATATAACCAGTCGTAATTTGTAACAGCGTCGTCCATTTCGCAATAGAAATATATTCTGGAACGTTAAGATAAATAAATATGGTAAGAGACTATGTGACCTCTGAGAGAGCTTCTCGAATACTGAATTATGACCTCAGATCTTATCGACTTTTATACCCTTTTCATTTCAGGTAGATATACGCAAAATACACGTCATTCTTCCGGTTCATTAATCTACCTGAATATTTAGGTACGCAGATTAAAAGCTTCTCGAATACTCAATTATGACCTCAGATCTTATCGACTTCATACCCTTTTTATTTCAGGTAGATATACGTAAATTGAACGCCGAAGATGATCGATGTCATAATTAAGATTGTTTTAAATTTAACCATGTGAAGATCTGAAGACATGAAAACACGATGATACAATGAATCAGAGCTGTGCCAAAGCATTGTGCTTAGTGCTCGTGAAAGCACTCTAAGCACTTTAGTGCTTCCGAGCACTGTACTCGCGAGCACTTTTCAAAGGCTAGTGCATAGTGCTTGTTTTTCGGAGCACTCTCGCGAAAATCTTAGTGCTTAGTAATCCGCTAAGCACTAAGCCTTTCCGAATTCTTGAAGTAGGGTCAATATAAGCAGGTACGGTATTTGATTTTTTTATGTGCGCAAAGATAATATGATCGTTTTGAATTAATATTCAGTGTTTCTTCAGTCACCATTGATTTGACTTTATGGTTATGAAGGCCAGAAAATTTTTTGTATTTGCGCTCTAGTTACTAGTGGAACAGGCGGGCTATCGTTCTGTCCAAATGTCTGTAATTTCCGAATATCGAGCCGAAAATGGCCTCAATCGATTGGGTTTGACTTCCTGATGAAGAATTCGAGGTCAAACTTGAGTATGTCCGGCCCGCCGGCCCTCCGGCCGTATACTCTCTATCTTCCGAAGGAAGGGACCTAGAGTTTTCATTTTTTCAGAATAGGTCGAGTGTCCAAATATCTCGGTTAAGTCCGTTATTGAGCCTAATCCATCGAATAGTTTAGCAGTTAATAACATTAATTTCTTGAATATTCATCCTATCAATTCGTAACTTAGAAAATATCTAGATAGCGTTAAAAGGAAGGAGTGTGCCAAATTTCGAGAAAATCGTCACGAGAGAAATTTTTTGAAAATTCCCAAAATGTTTTTCAATACACGATATCTCATAAGTTATTCGTCAGATCACAACAATTTAGGGCATTTATGCAGGTATAGAGTACCTAAAATATTTTAAAATTTCATCATCATAGCGTACAATCTCCAGAAGATATAAGAGTTTTCTGAAAATGAAGTCACAGTTTATATTTCTATCTATGAATTCACATCACATCAACTATAAATCTCTCTATGAGGGTGGTGGTTTAATTTTATGACAAGTTGTCATAATGAGTGAATATTGAGCCAAAAATGAAACTAATTCTGTGGGTTCATTTTTATGACAAACATGTCTAAAATACTGGTGTGTGCAATTGTCATATTTTGAATGGAAATGTCATTATGAATTTTGCGCCAAGAGGACTATTTTTGGCGCTCTTGTTCACCCGAACAGAGTGCCTATCATTTTGCCCGAATGTCTGTAATTTTGGAATATCGAGCCGAAAATGGTCTCAATCGATTGGGTTCGACTCTCTGATGAAAAATTCGTGGCGAAAGTTGAGTCTGTCCGGCCGGCCGTATCCTCTCTAGCATCCAAAAGGAATCAGCTAGAGTTTTCAAATTTTCAGAATAGGTTAATTGTCCAAATATCTCGGTCAAGTTCGTTATTGGGCCATATCCGTCGGATGGTTCAGTAGTTATGAGCATCTGAAATTTTGTTTCCTCAATAACTACTAGAATATCCATCCGATCAAGTTGATACTTGGAATGTTATTGAGGAAGGCTGAAACGAAACGGCTTGTAAAATTTTGCAGAAATCGTCACGCTAGAAAATTTTTAAAAAATTCCCAAAAAAAAAATTTTCAATACTGAATATCTCCTAAGACTTCAATTAGATTTAAACAAGAATCCGTATATATATTGAGGTTACCGATATCTTACTCATCCTCAAATTTCATTGTTGTAGCTTTTTCCCTTCTGAAGATATGATCATTTTTTTCATTTACTCAAGAGAAAAATAGAAATGTCATGAAGTCCGAGCTTTGTCATTTAAAGATTTGCCATCACAGATCGATATTCGTTTGACAACTTGCGGACCTAGATATCAGTGTCAGTTGGCGTAATATCAATCAAAATTTTCATAGAATTCATAGAGGTAGAATTCGATGTCGATGACGTTGTCAAAATTCAGAAAAAGCACAGTCGTGATATTAATCAAAATTTTTTATCATAGAAAAGAATTTGATGGCGTTGTCAAAACTCAGAAAAGCAATGACGTAAGTTTTTAGGAGAAGCATAGAACAAAATTTGGTGAAAATTATGAGTAGTTATTTTCAAATTGAGATAAAGGTTTGTTTATTCATTAGGCTTTCATATTTACATCACATTGTCCCATAGTACGGAAAAAGACTATTGTTCACCCGATCAGAGAGCTTATGGATTTGTTGAGGTTTGAATATTTACTCGCAAGTAGCTCAACAAGAGCGCCAAAGCAATCTGACCTCACGTCAGTGCTTTCTAAATTTTTTTCCCAAATGTCTGTAATTTCTGAATATCGAGCTGAAAATGATCGCAATCGGTTGGATTTGACCCGTGATGAAGAAACGGTGGTCCAATTTGAAAATGTTTGGCTGAATATTCTCTATCTTCCGAAAGAGATGAGATAGAGATTCCATATTAATAGAATTAGTTTATTATCCAAATATAAGTCAAGTTAGTTATTGGGCCAGACCTGTCCGATAGCTCAGCAATTATGAATCTGAAATTCAGTTATAATTGATGACACTCAACTACAACAACTTATATATGGTATAGAAATGTGGAAAGAATGCCAGATCGAAGAATTTGCTGAACTGTAAGTTCACTCAACTTCCATTTAAGATATATGTTTATTGATTCTTTCACACTCATTGTGCTGGCTGATTTTGAATCACACTCTTTTTAAGTCTGAGAAAAGACTTTAGAACAAGCGCTTAAAAGCTCCTGATCTCACGTCAGTGCTTTCCACATTTTTTCAGTAATGTGTTCTCGCTTATGAAATAATTGGTCCTCGATTATTAATTCAACTTTATGCATTGATTAGGAACAGCCATTCAGATTCAGATCGACGAATAAGATTAACTAGTACCAGAATGTAAATTGAATGATTGCGTTTCACAAAACAAATAAAATGGCTTTGAGTTTTTCCCAGTCTCGAAATCATAATTTTAGATATGTCGATGAAGCTAAAGAGTTCTCATTTCAATCAAACAACATTACATAAAATAGTTCCCACTAAAGTGCTTAGTGCTTAGTGCTCGAAATATTCAATTACTTTTGCAAAAGTGCTCGGTAATCCGGAGCCTTCTGTCGTAAGCGGTGCTTAGAACTCGAGACTCGAAGCCTTTTTTTCGAGTGCTTAGGGCTTAGTGCTCGAAGCACTTTTTTTCGGTGCTCAGCACAGCTCTGCAATGAATGAATATAGACTCCCTAGGCCATTATGAGTCTGAAATAAACATAGCGGACTCGCCGGGTATTGAAAATGTATCTTGCTAAAAAAAACGTAAAAGTTTTACATTAAAATGTTAGTGTGATGCCCACCAATGCATTGCTCCACCTTCAATTCCTTGAAGTTTCGTGTTCGACATTCCGAATGTTATCACGACTTGAGCTTTATGGAAAATGATTAATTTCAATTCATTGTTCATTTTAGGATTTTTCTGAACTCATTCAAAATTCTGTAGCAAGTTGTTTATTTCATGATCATTTTCGACATTGAATAAAGTTGTTTTTTTAACGTCGAATCGGCACAAAAATATTAACTCTTAATTTACTTCCCATAAAACACTCTTAAAAACATAGAATGGATATCAATCTAAATCATGTCGAGGAAATGACATATTCTGTGTGCTTTTTATTAGACTAAGATGTTTTTAGATCTCAATAGACGTTTACTTTATGTGACTTAGACGAGTGTGTGTTGCTTGGGCATGCTAGAAAATTTAACGAAAATCCCAAAAATTTTTTTGGTAATATTCGATTACTGTTGAGTGTTGTTGGTCCGCGGAATGAATTTTATTTTCATCCTACTCTGCAGATCCACAACTGCCGAGCATTCCCCTATCCGCCACCTGGGGACGCGTTCTCTAGGAGTGAGACTCTCCCGAGAATAAATTTTTTTTTTCTTTATTTTTATTATTTTTTTTATATTTTTATTTTTTATTAAGGACTATCACATCATAATATTCAATCCTATTGTGAAATAGTTTGTCAATAACTAACCTATCGCAATCATTTGGAATTCTTTCTTTTATAAGATTCTGAAGTTGATTTTCTTGAATATTTGTTTCGACCCCTCGATTTATTTCGTGACCTTATTCTGGTACTATCACTTCTTCGAGACTTTATTCTTGTTGGATATTTATTTCTTCATTCAGACCTATGTCTGGTTAGAGATCCGTCCCTTCTTACAGATCTATCTCTTGTTAGAGATCTGTCTCTTTTTTGGGACTTATACCGTTCTTGAGATCTTTCTCGTTCGTACTTTTTTTTCCTCTTATTGGCCTTACTCATTCCATCCCTATCTCCATTTCGATGACAATTCCTGTCTCTGTCGACGTCAAAACGAGAGGGATTCCCATCTTCATACCTTTGTCGTACTTGGCATCCTGTAATCCCTGTAGGATATTCGGTATGCATACCATTGGGGAAGAAAGGCGTAGTGGGAGTTGAATCATTTTTTTGTAATGTTACATTAGTGTAATGATACTCGGGCCACCTAAGGCAGACTTGAATTGTTTCGAATTCTTCAAAATTTTGGGAAAGTCCTGGCTGGAAATCATATGGTTGCCAAAATGGTTCAATCATCTCTGGTTTTGGAATATCTTCTCGATAAGTAATTCTCACTGGAATTGGTTTATCCCACCGACCTCGAGGAGGGTAATATTTCTTGAATCCAGGAAATTTATTGCTACATCTACTAATTTTCCGAATATTTTCCGGATAATTCGTAGTGCGGCTGTTCATCTCATTTTTCGAATCTAATCGGTAAGGGTTTATTTTTATTTCTCTGATAATCACATTTATGTTTGTAACGCCCTTACGTGCAGTTCCTTTATCAGTAAACTCGGGCGCCAGACTATTTGCTTCTGAGGGCGTCACCCTCACCTATCGAGCTCCTCCGGAATGTCCAGAAGCTCGAGCCTAGGTAGACTCCAGTGGAGAATGAAGTGGGTAGCTGTTGGAGGTGGAGGTGTCACCAATAAAACACGCGATTAACTAAAAAATTACTCTCTATTCATACCAAATAAACAAACATTCCAAAATAATAGGTCTCACAGTCCTTAAAACTAATCAACAGTTCGTATCAGGTACAACAGTCCTTAATCTATACCACAAAATCTTCACAGTCCTTAACCTCTAAGAACCCAAGTCCCAAATCTACTTGTCAATCACCAGTAACATTCCGTGAAGGGCTTAGGGCGATTACAGTGGCGAGTTACTCGACGTATTAGGCATCAGAAAGAATTAGGCAAGCAAAATGACGTAGGCATAAAAATGGGTAAGGCATACCAATGAATCAGGCAGAGAATAGATAAGGCATTCGCTCATCAGAAAATTGCTCATGCATGAAAGTGACTAAGGCCGTGTGAAAGAAATAATAATATCACGGGGTTAAAGCGAGAGGGGGGGGGGCGGAAACCAAAGCCTCACTCAGGCCAACATGGACCATCCAAGCGGAGGGGGGTCCCTGGGGCACGGTTCCGCACGGCGCAACTAGTGTCCGCGCGCAACAGAACCCCTCGAAGAGAACTGCCAAGGCCCAGCCAAAATCGGAGTGACCAGCGGTATGGTGTGCGCATGCGCAAACCACCGCGCGTTCACCCGCGACAACGACAGGGCCGAGGTCGAACCAAGTGCCTGCCGCACAGCAGCCCACACCACGGAACTTCGGTCTAAGCACGATTGAGCTTGCTCATCTCGCACATCAACGTCAGCTCCGAGAAATGGACAGCAGGAGTCCACCGAGGTAAAACGGCCCACCACCTAGGGACGATTGAGCTTGCTCATCTCGGCACCCAGGTGTCGGGTTCGCAATACCGGCTTCAGGACCCAGCCGACACCCGTGACGAATCCCGCACCCCCAAAGACCGGGCAAATCCAGTGCCTGCCGCGCAACAGCCCACGTCACGGAAAACTTCAGTCTAAGCACGATTGAGCTTGCTCATCTCGTACATCAACGTCAGCTCCGCGAGATGGACAGCAGGAGTCCGCCGAGGTAAAACGGTCCACCACCTAGGGACGATTGAGCTTGCTCATCTCGGCACCCAGACGGCTGATACGCAATACCGGCTAAAGGACCCAGCCGACACCCGTGACGAACCCGTGCCTTCCAGGGGTCGGTTCGACAAACGACAACAGGGGGGGGGCACACCACGACCCTCACCGCGCAGCAGCCCACGTCACGGAAAGCTTCGGTCTAAGCACGATTGAGCTTGCTCATCTCGTACCTCAACGTCAGCTCCGAGAGATGGACAGCAGGAGTCCGCCAAGGTAAAACGGCCCACTATCTAGGGACGATTGAGCTTGCTCATCTCGGCACCCAGATGTCGGTTCCGCAATACCGGCCAAAGGACTCGTAAAGGACGTGAAAGCCCTGAACGCCCTCCTGCAGCCGTCGTTCGGTCTCAACGATCGAACCTCACACTCACCTCCTGGAATCCCGTCCTCCACAAGTGGTCCTCCGGTCCCCTCTCTATACCCCTTTCCTACCTTGATATGTCTGCTTACCACTGAACTCACTACCAGCACTCACAACACTGGCTGGACCTTCCACTATACGGTAGAGGCCTTGATTTATTTTGAGTTCCGCGCCGTACGAGGAACTGCCGTTCCAGTGCTCGACTCGCCTATAAATACCATTCTCGGTCCCTCCAGCAACTACGTCGTGCGCACTGCAGATGGAGGTGGGAATGATCGTTCGGTGTCCCCACCGCTCGGCGTGATCTCGCTGGAGTCGATCAAGGTCAACGGGTTTCTGCCACTCAAACAAAACTACTTCGTTACACTCTCCCTTACTTCCATAAAAAAAAATTTTTTTTTCTTCCCTTCCTGACCACAAAAAGGATGAAGAAAGGACCTTAGCCTAATAAAACCCAAGAGAAAATCTTAGTCCAAATCAACCATATAAGAGAAAATCTTATCCTAAAGCAACAATATAAGAGAAAATCCTATCCTAAATCAACAATATAAGAGATAAATCTTAGCCTAAATCTACAACATAAGAGAAAATCTTATCCTCAATCAACAACATAAGAGAAAATCTTAGCCTAAATCAACAACGTAAGAGACAATCTTAGCCTCAATCAACAACATAAGAGAAAATCTTAGCCTAAATTTGCGATAACATACAAGAGGAAATCTTAGCCTAAATCAGCAATCCTCTCTACTGTTTGTCGGCGTTTGTGACGCGCACGCTGCGTTCCTTTGGGAGGGCGGTGACGCACACTTCTGTCATGTGGGAAAAATACGCGCACTAAGCGTTCATTTGGCAGGGCGGTGACGTGCACTACTGTCATGCGAGGGAAAATGGACGCGCACTATGCGTTCGTTTGGGAGGGTTGTCATCGCGCACTACTGTCATGTGGGGAAAAAGTACGCGCACTATGCGTTCATTTGGGAGGGCGGTGACGCGCACTACTGTCATGTGGGAAAAGGACGCGCACTATGCGTTCATTCGGGGGGGTGGTGACGCGCACTAATGTCATGGGGGAAAAGGAAAAAAAAGATGCGCATTATGCGTTCATTTGGGGGGGTGGTGACGACGACGCGCGCGGCATGCGTACCGACCATTGTTGGTCTCGCGCCGGTATAAATATCTGTTTTACCGCGCCGCCCAGGGGCATCCGAATTCGCACTCGGCACTTCTGGTCCGGCCGCCGATTTCGAGGGCGATACGCCTGGATGCGCCTCGCGAAGTCCGTCGACCACTGTTGGGGTCTGTGCTCTTCCAAGTACCGTTGCACGCTAACACTCACCGTTAATATCTCGTGTTTGTTAGACGGTCCGGCACCTGGCATCTCGGGTGGTCCCACCGTGGAGACCGCTACGGTGGTTGGACGCAGCGCCTCCAGCCGCCTTACTAAGGTTTCCGCTTCCATCCTTGCCCCGTCGTAAATACGTAGGAGTCCGCCAACTATCGTCTCCCACGGAGGAGGTATTTGCTGTAGAAAATTCGGGGGCAGCTTCCCTGTGAACTCGCCCCGAGGATCTTCCAGGAGTTGGGCTGCCTCTTTCTGGAAGGGGTTGGGAAACCCTAGGGCCTGCAGGACCACAAGGCCCAGCGCCCACATATCGACGGCCTTACCATAATAGGCCCCCCGCCACATTTCGGGAGCCATATACGCTGGGGTTCCCGCCTTCTCATTTGTCTTCGCCATGGCTCCGCTCATCTTGAAAGCCACACCGAAATCCGCCAGTCTCACTGTGTCGCGTCCTATCAGCACGTTCCCCAACTTGATATCACGGTGAACGATCCTAGCCACCCCGTGGAGGTATTTCACCTCCCCTGCCAGCCCGCAGGCAAAATGTAAGAGGGTTACCGCGTCACACTTACCATGCCTTGTCAGGTAACGGTCCAGGTCCTCCTCCATCCTCGCCATCACGAAGTAGGTCCTGTCCAGATTTTCGACCACGTCCAGCAGTCCGAGCACATTTGGGTGTTCCAACTCCTGCAGGATACCTTGCTCGTGGGCCCTCAACCACATCGGCCCCTTCACTTCCTTGATGGCCACGGCTTCCAGGGAACCTTTCCTTACAGCAGCCCAAACCCGGCCGAATGCCCCTTCTCCAAGGAGTTCGCCCAATTGATAGTCGTCTGTGACGCGCCGACGGTGTTTTTCTGCGGTCTCTCGCAGCCGTCTCCTTCGCTCGCGTACAGCCTGGCGATGGCTATCCGCCACTTCTATTAAATTTAATACTGGGGGTACCGCTGCACCCCTCGGGGGCTCCCTGGCAATCTATTTCTTGGCATATGAAACATAGGAAGCATTAGCGGGCTTCAGGTCTTTATATGGATATGCCTTAATTTCTTGCCCGATCCGTCTCGCAAGTCGTAGACCACCGGTGAAACTACTTTGGTCACCACATATGGCCCCGAAAATTTCGGCGCTAATTTGCCCGAAAACTGGTTCGCCGCTGAGGACAGTGGTCGTTCCCGGCGCCAGACTTCATCTCCCACTCTACATCTCCACTCCCGTCGCCGGAGATCATAATAGTGGCTTTGCTGGGTGAATGCCCGACCCAACTGCACTCGTACCAATTCAAACACTTCGCGTAGCCGTTTTACCCGACTCGCGTGATTTCGGACCTCCTCACGACTGGTGTCCTGAGCATCTTCTTCCTCTGCTTCGGAGTCTTCTGGCTCCTCTCTAGGACCATCGCCATCAACAACCACTCTTGGTATGTTCATTTCACGGCCGAAGTTGAGGAACGACGGAGTAAATCCCGTCGACTCATGTCTCGCCGAATTCGTCGCCATAGCCAGCTCGGGTAGTCTCTCGTCCCATTTACGATGATCGCCTTCACAAAATTGCGCTATCATCGTTTTCAACGTACGATTCGCCCGCTCGACCGCATTCGCTTGAGGGCTGTACACCGGTGTGAACCGTACTCGAACTCCCAATTGCCTCAGTAAGCTCCGGAATTCTCGACTAACAAACTGTTTGCCGTTGTCGCATATCACCGTGCGAGGACAACCAAACTTTGCAATCACCAGCTCGAAGAGAGCCCTTGTTACTGCTGGTGCTGTCGCCTTGCGTAGAGCACGAAATTTCACCCACTTGGTGAATTTATCCTGAGCCACAAATACAAAAATATTCCCTCTGGTAGAACGCGGTAATGGACCAACCAGGTCAACGCAGACTTTATCCCAGGGGTCTTTTCCTATACTTGGCTGCATCTTTCCAGGAGTCTGTTGCTGCGAAACTTTATATCTTTGGCAGGACTGACATGATCTCACGAACTTAGCTATATCCCTAAACATTCCTGGCCAGTAATATAGTTTAGCCATCCTGCAACTAGTTTTCGCTATTCCCATATGTCCGGCGGTTGGAGCATCATGGTTTTCCCGCATAAGAGCCTCTCTTTGGTTGGCGGGCACACACAGCTTCCAGGGTCGGGACATATCGGGTTCAGTCAAGTCGTTTGACTCGAAGAAATGTCGATATAATTTGCCATCGCTCACGCAATAGTCAGGCAACGCCTCGGGATTATTTTCGACTTCGGCCAACTTCCTTGTATACCATTTGCATTTGGTCTCCTCAGACAAGCAAATCTCTCCCTCTGTTGGGCCAGGTAATGGACTTCTTGACAGCGCATCAGCCACTCTATTGAGGGATCCTTTTCGGTATTTTATGTCGAAATCAAATTGTTGTAAGTAGACTATCCATCTGGCAATACGTCCTGCAGGGCTTTTAACTGAATTCAGCCATCGGAGCGACTGATGGTCTGTCAATACTGTAAAGTGGTATCCCTCAAGGTAGGGTCGCATCTTCTCCACACCCCATACTATAGCCAGACACTCTTTCTCTGTTGTCGAGTAATTTCGTTCAGCCGGTGATAACGTTCTACTTGCATAGGCTATAACTCTTTCGACCTCATCGACACTCTGGGTCAGCGCTATGCCCAATCCTTGGTCCGAAGCATCAGTCTGCAGCACGAACGGCTGCTCAAAATCAGGACACGCCAAAACTGGGGCCTCCGTGAGTTTCTCCTTCAGCAGTTCGAAAGATTTTAGTTCCTCTGTCTCAAAGCGCCATTTCTGCTTCTTGCGTAGTAGGCGAGTTAACGGTGCCACAATCTGGGAAATCTCCGGTATGAAGCGACGGTACCAAGATGCCACTCCGAGAAATCTTCTAATTTCGCGGACACTTCGAGGTACTGGTATTGCCTGTATCGCCACCACCTTGTCAGGATCGGTCTTGATTCCATCCGAGGACACGACATGACCCAAATATCTCAGGCTTCTGCACCGAAACCGACACTTCTCTGGATTCAGCTGTAAGTTAGCTGCTTTAAGCCTTTGAAAAACCTCGCTCAGGATCTGCAGATGATGTTCCAGCGAGTCACCCAAAACTATTATGTCGTCTAGGTATGCGAAAACAAAGGGTTCCATCTCTGGTCCGATGATCCGATCCAGTAATCTCTGAAATGTTGCAGGCGCAGAATGTAGACCAAATGCCATTACTCTGAATTGAAAAAGACCTCGCCCAGGTACCGTAACAGCTGTTAGGGGCTTACTTTCTTTGCTCAGGGGTACCTGCCAATATCCTTGCCGTAAATCTAGGCTGCTGATATACTTTGCTCGCCGTAGTTTGTCGAGGATATGCGAGATGTACGGCAGTGGGTATGCATCTTTTATAGAGGCTTCGTTTAATTTTCGGTAGTCCACGCAAAATCTAGCTCGTCCATCCTTTTTCCTAACTATCACCACAGGCGAGCTCCATGGACTGTTAGATGGCTCTATTACTCCCTCCTCTAGCATTCGGTCGACTTCTTCATTGATAATCTCTTGTGTCGCAGGATTACGTGGTTGGTATCTTTGTTTAATGGGTTCAGTCCCCGGTTTGAGCTGAATCTTATGTTCGACCAGGCTCGTCGTTCCTTGGATATCGTCAAATTGTTCAAGTTCCCTGTCCAGAAAGCGGTTGAGCTCTCGTCTTTCTTCCTCAGGGAGTTCCAGTTCTTCATGGTCGTAATCGGCTTTCGAGCAGGACAGTGATTCCTCTCCGACAGATCTTAGTAATCTACCTTTGTAGTAGCAGGACACAGTTCTTAGTTCAATGCTAAAATCGTAGTCACTCAGCACGTCCATCCCAACTACTATGTCTATCGGTAAACTCTCCATATACAGCATATCCACTGTGATACAGTCGTCGTGCAACTGCAATGGAAGTCTATAGCATCTTGGGATTGATACTGACTGTCCATCAGCTATCTTCGCCGTAGCCTGGTGTGTGAAAGATGGTATGTTCATTCGATCGCAGTAATCAGCCACAGTTCTTCCCAGGAATGATTTCGTAGCACCAGTGTCCAGTAACGCTCGAAAGTTTCTCCCTTCCACACTGACATAAATTATCGGTCGGTTATCCGGTGGATGTCTCTAAATGGTATTTAACTTCGAGGCTAGTCTTTCAGAGGATTGCGGATGCCTCGTCCTCGCGCAATCCTCACTTAGTTTTCCGAACAACCACATCCTCTTGCAGAAACGCCATCTCTTCCACACCGTGGACAGGAAATCTTGGGGGGGTTTCGGCAGTTTATTCGCATATGTCCTGTCTCTCCACATCTAAAACATACCATCGTGTCCTCTTTGAATCTCACAGTTCTTCGGTTGGTACTAGGCCGTGGTTCCTGGACGACAACGTTCGATCTAACGACCGTGTCACTATTCCCGTGTGGTAACTCCATCGACGTTCTAGTCGGTACCTCAGATCTATTCGTGTCCGACACATTCGGTCTGGTTTGCGGGCTCTGGTACACGAGATGAGGCTCTGGTGTTACTATGGCATTCTGTACTGGTGGTGGTTTATACTGTTGTGCCTGCCAATGTACCAACTCAAACACCTTGCCTTTATTCAGTAGTTCCTCAATTGTATCAGTATGCTGGAATACGAGTGCTCTCTGAAGATGTGGCAACAAGCCTCGTCTAATAATTGTGACTTGCTCGGCCTCAGTTACGCAGTTATGTACCAGCTTTCGAAATAGGTTTTGCATTCGAGTCACGTACAGTACAAGTTTTTCATCTTTGCCTTGCGTTCTCTTTTTAATATCTTCGAGAAGCAACTCTTCGTAATTCGGTGGCAAGAAGGCTTCTTTGATTTTGGTCTTAAAATCTTCCCAGCTCTCTAAGTTTGCTTTTCGTGGTACATACCAATCTCGTGCATCACCCTCAATATCTCATAAATTGACTTAAATAAATCTCCGTGTGTCAGGTTTCTCGACTCGGCTAGTTGTTCGATCTCGTCCAGAAACGCTGTGATACTTCCCGAGCCGTCATAATGTACGTTCCACATGTACAATGGGACTGTGGGGGCACGAGTGGGGTAGATGTGGTACATACTCCTCTCGTCCTCCCGTGGTGGGGTAATTGGTGTCTCTCTCTCTTGTCTCCTCGTCTGCACCGGTAGTGGGGTAACCACCGACTCTACTGACTCTATTGTCTCTCCTACGATGTTTGCATTCGGTACTGATGCTCTCCTCGTTGATTCAGTAAATCCACGTCTTGGTATCTCTGTCGTCGTTGGCACAGTCTCTCTGCGCACCCGGCTCCGCAGTGAATCAAAAATCCGGCGATTGATGGAACCAGTCGTCGTTCGTGTCCCACAAGGTCGCGTGTTTGTCCCAATCATGTGAAATTCCTCGTCCCTGCCATTGGTGTCAAATGACAGCCTCTGGTCTCTAACTTCTCTAGCTCGGTAAGTCCTATCGGTCATCGGTATCAAAACCGGCATATTATCTCCAGGTATCGGCGCATCAATTAAAGACGGCGTCTCAGTCGCCTCCGTGGCCAATCCAGCGATGCTACGTGCGTCCTCTAACGCTATTCGAGCGTCCTCCAAAACTTCCATCATTCTATCTCTCGTTAGTCCTTCCTCCATGGTGCCTGGCTTCACCAACCTCAATCTATGCTCAACATGCTCCAAACGGCTGAACATCCTCCTATATACATTTCGTGCATTTCCAGCGCCAACCTCCGGAACATCTTCCAACAATTCGCTCAGTTTCGTACTACAGATCGCCAGCTCCACTGGGGTATCCAGCTCCACATCCTCGGGAATGTCTATCCCTCTTGACAGCGCTCTTCGCAGCAACAGCCTATCCTCATCCGCAGTGGATCCAACCTCCAACCTCCGGGCACGCAACTCCCATACGAGTTCGTCACTCCGTAGCATATCCACATCCATCCTTACTTCCTCGGGATATCCAACAACGTCCAAACTCCTACAACCTCAATCTCCAACAACCAACGTCCAAGATAGAGAAAAATCTCTATTATACTCTGTTACCTAATTTTCCTTTCACCAACTAATAGGAAAATATCTCAAGATAATATACAAATAATAGTAACATATATCAAAGATACTGAGCTCGCGGCTATGCTCTAGTGGAGAAGGGGTGGATTCTAATTATGAATGAACCTACTTTATAAAATGAATGGGCGCCAGATAGTTTAAATTAATTAAATATTTCAGGGTTACCTTTCTAAAATTTCACCAAAACTACCAAAATAATATTATTAGATAGAAACAGAAAAGTAATCTAAAGATTTTTGATGATTTAATTCAAATACTAGATCTATATAAATTATTTACACGAAGTTGATGGAAATATATCATGAATGTTTGAGTAGTCATACAAATTATCGTTTCTCAGGGATGAAGGCCGGCTTTCACTCACAAATATATGAATACAGTTAATATATAAACTTCCTGAAAATCTTAACCACAACGGTAACAATACTATATAAGTTCTATATATATGGTCCAACTCAACAATGCCATACATTTACTGGCATATCTTAAAATATAGGTGATATAATCGATGCAAAATAGCACGGTTAATTAAAATTCCAAAGACAGAAAAAATATGAAAAGATTGTACTCATCCAAAACGATGTCCGGTGGTGTCAACTAAGGGTGGCCTCCAAAAGACAGGTCACAATTCAACCTTCTCCGGCTGTCAAGGGCCTACAGCAGGGATGATAGGAGGGTTGTTCTATCCTGATGTGAAGGTGGATCTATTCCAGTGGAATTCCAGGTGTGTAGAATAATCAAACCTCAGATGATAGGTTGAAGAACTATGTGACTCACGAAAATGTCCAGAAAATATCGTCGTTATGGATGTAAACACAAGCCCAAGATGGTGGTTGGCGTATTCCAGAATATTCTACCAGAATGCAGAAGTTTATCCCGTACAAGACGGAAATTTCACTGAGTTTCAACAAACTCCAAAAAATGACAAAATACACAGCGAAATTCAATTAGTTGACTTTCTCCAATATATCCGACACAATGGTCGATAGAAAAATATTCTAAGTATGGACGAAGGTCGTGACAGCTACACTCGAGAATTAATAATAATCATTTCTCTTCTTTTCCATATGACAAGAAACGGTTTTCCCGGAAGCGTGAAATGTTGGTTGCCTAATTGATCTGAAGACGGAGGCGATATTAAATAAACTGCGCGCCAAAATTAAGATTCGCCAGAAATAAATCGAACAAAATATCAACCCTTTCGCGACATCACCGATAACGCTCCAAATATCTCTCAACCCTGAGATACAACCTTTCTAAAAATAAATAACGTAACAACTCCCCCCCTAGTAAAACAAAGAGTTAAGAATTTAACTCTTCACTATATCCTTCCTTAAGATCATTAACGTGCCAATTTCCACAAGAATTACCAGAGTCATCTTCCAATTCGTACGTCCACTGACCGAGTTTACACTTTATTCTATATGGTCCGACATATCTAGGACTTAACTTTGCCGAAAAAAATCTGGACTTATTAGACAATGCATGATTTCTCCGCCAAACAACATCGCCAACTTTAAATGCAACTACCCGCCTTCGAAGATTATACTTGCTTCTAGAACTTTGATATGCCTTATATAATCTCTCTTTTACCCTATCGTACAAATGCTGAAAACCACCATACTTCCTGATGTCAATTGTACTCCTAACTATATTAATATTTCTATTAGGAAATTCAATATCATGAAGATCCCCGCGAATAATATGTTCTCGTCCAAAATTGATAAAGTACGGAGTGTAACCAGTAACTTCATGAACCAACGTGCGAATAGCGCAACTTACAGAGGGAAGATACAAATCCCACTTCCTATGATTATCCTGTATGTAACACGATAATGCAGTCTTCACCACTCTATTAACTCTTTCCACTGGATTATTCTGTGGGTGGTAAAGTGCATTAAACATCATCTTCACCTTATACTTGGTCCAAAGATTTGTGAAATGTTTTCCCCTAAATTGACTACCATTGTCAGCAATTATGTACTTTGGAACACCAAATAAAGAAAAACATCATTCTCCAGATATTCACAGATTTTCAATGCATTAGCGGACCTCAAAGGAACAGTCAACACAAACTTGGAGAAATAGTCACTTATGACAAATATAAAAGAATAACCCTTTGTAGATCGAGGTAAAGGTCCCATTAAATCGATGCTGAGCATTTGGAAAGGTTTAGTCAATATCGGTCGACCTCCAAGTAAGCCTGCCGGACCCTTTTTGAACGGGTTTATGTCCAATGCATGTTTTACATTTTCTCACGAAATCAGCTACATCATATCGCATCTTGGGCCAAAAATATTTCTCACAAATCTTTTTATATGTCTTAAAGACACCGGGATGACCACTAGTTGGATCAGAATGCACCGAGTGCACAACAGAAGATCTCTTATCTTTCGGAACTACCAATTTCCAACTTGAACCCTCATCTAACATCTCAGGAAAATGACACTTCACGTATTTAAACATTTTGTCGTTTTCAACTCTCCACTGAGGAAAATTTAGGGTTTCTCAAGAATCTTACGTTTCAATGACAAATACCATTTGTCTTTAATTTCATCTGTACAAAAATCTACATACCCTTCAATTGGCTCAACACTATCAAGCACAGGAACGGATCGAGACAGAAGGTCAGGAACCACGTGATTTTTTCCTTTACGGTGTACTATGTTAAAATCAAATTGTTGCAAACGCACGGCCCATCGACTAAGACGTCCATTTGGATCTTTCAAATTATGGAGCCAGATAAGAGAATGATGATCGGTTACCACCGTGAATGATGTACCCTCCAAGTAAGGCCTAAGCTTCTCCAGTGCCCAAACCACGCACAAAAGCTCCTTCTCAGTGGTGGAATAAACGCGTTCATGTTTGTTAAGAGATCGGCTGAGATAACATATGACCTGTTCACCCTGATCAGACTCTTGAGACAGAACAGCTCCCAACCCATAGTTACTTGCATCTGTTTGTACGATAAATGGCAAAGTAAAATCAGGACATCGCAGCAAAGGGGCGCTAACAAGACGTTCCTTGGTATAATTGAATGCAGATTCACACTCAGAAGTCCAACTCCACTTATGATTCCTTCTCAAAAGTTGACACATAGGACTTATAGATGCTGAAAAACCAGGAATAAACCTTCTGTACCAGGAGGCCATACCAACAAATGCACGAACATCCTTAACACAGGTAGGTCTTGGAATTTTCAGAATGGCGTCTACCTTACTAGGATCCACTCTTAGACCAAATTTATCCACAATATAGCCCAAATAACGGAGCTCTGACCTACAGAATCTACACTTATCTTTATTTACTGTAAGTCCAGCAGCAAACAACCTTGAGAATATCTTCTCGAGTATGTCCAAATGTTTTTCGAAAGTATCAGCTATTATGATTATATCATCGAGGTAAACGAAGGCATATGGTTCCAAGTCTGGACCAATCACACGATCCATCAATCTCTGCCAGGTTGCTGGGGCGTTCATTAAGCCAAACGGTAGGCGTTTAAACTGGTATAAACCTCTATTGGGAATGGTGAATGCCGTAAATTCCCTAGAAGATTCCTTTATAGGTATCTGCCAATAAGCGGACTTGATATCAATCGACGATAAGTATTTGGCTCCCTTTAGATTATCTAAAATTCTGGAGACATAATGTAAAGGATAAGCATCCCTCTTTGTGACCTTATTCAATTTGCGATAGTCCACGCAAAAACGATATCCACCTTCTTTCTTACGAACCAATAAAATCGGTGATGACCACGGACTTCGCGATTCCTCAATAATTCCCAATTCTAGCATTTTTTTAAGCTCAGCATCGATGTGTTGTTGAACTACATGAGAGACAGGGTAATACCGTTGTTTAATTGGAGCTGAGTTAGTTTCTATTTCAAACTCAACTAAATTTGTACATCCTAAACGATCTCCTTGTAATTCGAACTTCTCCCTAATAAACCCGTTCAAGATGTCCTGTTGTTCTTGACTAAGATCAAAGACGCCCGAATCTTCTGATCTTCCTTTTACCTCGAGTTCACTGCAAGCAAATTCCCAATTATCCTTATTAAGATTCGGAATGATATCCATCGACTTCCAAAAATCCAAACCCAATATCAATGAATGTTTCACAGATGGTACAACCAAAACATTCATAACCTTTATTCTCCCCATTAGTTCTATTGGAATACAGGCAGATCCAAGACTTTCGCAAACATTTCCATTAGCAACAGTACAGCTTGGTGAATCATCTGTATTCAGAATCACCTGAGAGAGACCTGAGCAGTTCCCAACTACTTTTCCCCAAAATTGTCCTCGAAGCACCGGAGTCCAATAGTCCAAGAAAATCTTTACCAAAAATTTTTACTTTCAGGTAAGGCCTTTGATCACAACCCGAGTGAGAAATAATATAGTCCAAAATTACCTTTTGATCTGAATAAGAAGCGCGATTGTCATTATTTTTATGAATACGATTGGTAGAACTTAAAATACCAATGGGACTCGACCGTCTACCCTCGGAAGATTCCCCTACTAGTTTTTTGACGACGAAGCCTTGCGTGAACAATTTCTACAATCACGAAGAGTAACATCCGGCGTACCACACTTGAAGCAATATCTGGTCTTAGCAGCTTTACAATCTCGAGACCTATGACCGACTTTCCTACAATTCCAACAGGTCACCGATGATATTCCCTGGCTTGACTCTCCAGAAAACGTAGATGACTCAAGGTATGCCAAGTCTGGTTCAAGATCAGTTTTTCGTCTTATGGGTTTCGAGTAATTTTCCACAGAATACTTCTTCATCTCTAACTTCGAACAAAGCTCAATCAGATGGTCGATAGAACTCACTTCTATTAATCCGAGGTGTAATTGGAAAAATGGATGAATATTTTTCAAAATTAATTTTAGTTGAACCGATTCAGGTACTTTACAAGATAAGCGTGAAAACAAGGTGGTCATACATGCCACATATATACCAATATTTTCGTTTTCTCCTTGGGTGCGTTTCTTTATCTCATCGAAAAGGCGGTCATCATAATCATGAGGCAAGAACTGTTTCTTTAAAGCTATGCAAACATCATCCCATGATTTAAACCTCCTCTTATTCGCTCTAAACCAAGTTAACGCAGAACCACGAAAAAGATCGATGGCCGACTCAAAAAGTTCAACTTTCCCTACATGTCTCGAAATTGACAACTCCTCTATTCTCTCGAGAAAAGCAGACACAGACATATCCTTACAATCTCCAGAAAATTGAATATTCCATTTAATAACCGGAATTGACTTCACATGGGCAGAGCCTAAATCAGTATGAGGTGCTGCAGTGTTTCTCGGTGTTGAATTAAGAACTCCATCATCTTCTATATCGCCGCCGGACGAAACCTCATCGTCATCATCCAAGGAAACATTTAACAAACTAGCATGTAGAACACTCGCCTCTAGATTTTGTAGTGTCTTAATACGATGTTTCAATTTGGGCATTAAGATCAACGCTTGAGAGAGAAGAATGCTCTTAATCTTAACCTGATCTGACTCCGATTTTCTTATAAGGGCCACTCTGTATATCTGCCTCAAAATTTTCAATCAAAGAAAATATTTCCTTTATTTTACTATCCACAATCTTAAATTCATCGTCACATTTCAAAGAATAAGGAGGATAAGTTAACGATTGACCGGAACGCTCCAACTTAGAACATTTCGAAGCAAACTGCGCATACTCTCCACCGTACCCGCAGATTCAAAACCTCTAATAATCAACTCGTACTCAAGTTCATCCCTCGATAATCTATTACAATCCCACTGTAAATCCATTTTGATTTATATTTCCCGAAAAAAAAAAATGAAAACGAAAGGCAAAAAAAAACTTCCAAATGAAAAGAAAAAAATTTAACCTGCTAACAAAATGTTCCAGAATAGATAATTAATCTATCTGAAGAATCTGAAGAAAATATTCGATAAACCCAGAATGAAACAAAATTTCAAAAATCAATAAGACCAACAGAAGTGGCGGTCAGTGTATGTAGACCAATATTTCTCGTAAAATGAAAGAACGAATAAATACAGATAATACGATACAAATTATCTTACAGCTGCTTGCCACATAAAAAAAATAATTGACAACACCTGGACCAACCGTTTATCTCTAACGCGAGTTCGGAAATGCAAAATAATGCAATATCAAATTCAACAAGTAAAATCAGAAATTCAAAACCTCTTTCAATTCAAAAATTATGTAAGTTGGTGAACAATAAAGTATGGACCATATATTTACAAAAGCCTCACGTTGCGCGCCAATTGATATATGTTACCTAATTTTCCTTTCACCAACTAATAGGAAAATATCTCAAGATAATATACAAATAATAGTAACATATATCAAAGATACTGAGCTCGCGGCTATGCTCTAGTGGAGAAGGGGTGGATTCTAATTATGAATGAACCTACTTTATAAAATGAATGGGCGCCAGATAGTTTAAATTAATTAAATATTTCAGGGTTACCTTTCTAAAATTTCACCAAAACTACCAAAATAATATTATTAGATAGAAACAGAAAAGTAATCTAAAGATTTTTGATGATTTAATTCAAATACTAGATCTATATAAATTATTTACACGAAGTTGATGGAAATATATCATGAATGTTTGAGTAGTCATACAAATTATCGTTTCTCAGGGATGAAGGCCGGCTTTCACTCACAAATATATGAATACAGTTAATATATAAACTTCCTGAAAATCTTAACCACAACGGTAACAATACTATATAAGTTCTATATATATGGTCCAACTCAACAATGCCATACATTTACTGGCATATCTTAAAATATAGGTGATATAATCGATGCAAAATAGCACGGTTAATTAAAATTCCAAAGACAGAAAAATATGAAAAGATTGTACTCATCCAAAACGATGTCCGGTGGTGTCAACTAAGGGTGGCCTCCAAAAGACAGGTCACAATTCAACCTTCTCCGGCTGTCAAGGGCCTACAGCAGGGATGATAGGAGGGTTGTTCTATCCTGATGTGAAGGTGGATCTATTCCAGTGGAATTCCAGGTGTGTAGAATAATCAAACCTCAGATGATAGGTTGAAGAACTATGTGACTCACGAAAATGTCCAGAAAATATCGTCGTTATGGATGTAAACACAAGCCCAAGATGGTGGTTGGCGTATTCCAGAATATTCTACCAGAATGCAGAAGTTTATCCCGTACAAGACGGAAATTTCACTGAGTTTCAACAAACTCCAAAAAATGACAAAATACACAGCGAAATTCAATTAGTTGACTTTCTCCAATATATCCGACACAATGGTCGATAGAAAAATATTCTAAGTATGGACGAAGGTCGTGACAGCTACACTCGAGAATTAATAATAATCATTTCTCTTCTTTTCCATATGACAAGAAACGGTTTTCCCGGAAGCGTGAAATGTTGGTTGCCTAATTGATCTGAAGACGGAGGCGATATTAAATAAACTGCGCGCCAAAATTAAGATTCGCCAGAAATAAATCGAACAAAATATCAACCCTTTCGCGACATCACCGATAACGCTCCAAATATCTCTCAACCCTGAGATACAACCTTTCTAAAAATAAATAACGTAACAACTCCAACACCAGCCTCCAACAACCTGCTGTCCCTGCTCGGGCGCCAGAATTGTAACGCCCTTACGTGCAGTTCCTTTATCAGTAAACTCGGGCGCCAGACTATTTGCTTCTGAGGGCGTCACCCTCACCTATCGAGCTCCTCCGGAATGTCCAGAAGCTCGAGCCTAGGTAGACTCCAGTGGAGAATGAAGTGGGTAGCTTTTGGAGGTGGAGGTGTCACCAATAAAACACGCGATTAACTAAAAAATTACTCTCTATTCATACCAAATAAACAAACATTCCAAAATAATAGGTCTCACAGTCCTTAAAACTAATCAACAGTTCGTATCAGGTACAACAGTCCTTAATCTATACCACAAAATCTTCACAGTCCTTAACCTCTAAGAACCCAAGTCTCAAATCTACTTGTCAATCACCAGTAACATTCCGTGAAGGGCTTAGAGTGCACATAAAGCGATTACAGTGGCGAGTTACTCGACGTATTAGGCATCAGAAAGAATTAGGCAAGCAAAATGACGTAGGCCTAAAAATGGGTTAGGCATACCAATGAATCAGGCAGAGAATAGATAAGGCATTCGCTCATCAGAAAATTGCTCATGCATAAAAGGGACTAAGGCCGTGTGAAAGAAATAATAATATCACGGGGTTAAAGCGAGAGGGGGCGCGGAAACCAAAGCCTCACTCAGGCCAACATGGACCATCCAAGCGGAGGGGGTCCTGGGGCACGGTTCCGCACGGCGCAACTAGTGTCCGCGCGCAACAGAACCCCTCGAAGAGAACTGCCAAGGCCCAGCCAAAATCGGAGTGACCAGCGGTATGGTGTGCGCATGCGCAAACCACCGCGCGTTCACCCGCGACAACGACAGGGCCGAGGTCGAACCAAGTGCCTGCCGCACAGCAGCCCACACCACGGAACTTCGGTCTAAGCACGATTGAGCTTGCTCATCTCGCACATCAACGTCAGCTCCGAGAAATGGACAGCAGGAGTCCACCGAGGTAAAACGGCCCACCACCTAGGGACGATTGAGCTTGCTCATCTCGGCACCCAGGTGTCGGGTTCGCAATACCGGCTTCAGGACCCAGCCGACACCCGTGACGAATCCCGCACCCCCAAAGACCGGGCAAATCCAGTGCCTGTCGCGCAACAGCCCACGTCACGGAAAACTTCAGTCTAAGCACGATTGAGCTTGCTCATCTCGTACATCAACGTCAGCTCCGCGAGATGGACAGCAGGAGTCCGCCGAGGTAAAACGGTCCACCACCTAGGGACGATTGAGCTTGCTCATCTCGGCACCCAGACGGCGGATACGCAATACCGGCTAAAGGACCCAGCCGACACCCGTGACGAACCCGTGCCTTCCAGGGGTCGGTTCGACAAACGACAACAGGGGGCACACCACGACCCTCACCGCGCAGCAGCCCACGTCACGGAAAGCTTCGGTCTAAGCACGATTGAGCTTGCTCATCTCGTACCTCAACGTCAGCTCCGAGAGATGGACAGCAGGAGTCCGCCAAGGTAAAACGGCCCACAATCTAGGGACGATTGAGCTTGCTCATCTCGGCACCCAGATGTCGGTTCCGCAATACCGGCCAAAGGACTCGTAAAGGACGTGAAAGCCCTGAACGCCCTCCTGCAGCCGTCGTTCGGTCTCAACGATCGAACCTCACACTCACCTCCTGGAATCTCGTCCTCCACAAGTGGTCCTCCGGTCCCTCTCTATACCCCTTTCCTACCTTGATATGTCTGCTTACCACTGAACTCACTACCAGCACTCACAACACTGGCTGGACCTTCCACTATACGGTAGAGGCCTTGATTTATTTTGAGTTCCGCGCCGTACGAGGAACTGCCGTTCCAGTGCTCGACTCGCCTATAAATACCATTCTCGGTCCCCTCCACCAACTACGTCGTGCGCACTGCAGATGGAGGTGGGAATGATCGTTCGGTGTCCCCACCGCTCGGCGTGATCTCGCTGGAGTCGATCAAGGTCAACGGGTTTCTGCCACGCAAACAAAACTACTTCGTTACATGTTATCATCATAACTGTCTTCCAACTCCAGATCGCTTTCTCCATCGTGTTGAATTTCTTGAGATTCCACCTTAATTTCTCCAATGACATCATCATATAACCAGTCGTAATTTGTAACAGCGTCGTCCATTTCGCAATAGAAATATATTCTGGAACGTTAAGATAAATGAATATGGTAAGAGACTATGTGACCTCTGAGAGAGCTTCTCGAATACTGAATTATGACCTCAGATCTTATCGACTTTTATACCCTTTTCATTTCAGGTAGATATACGCAAAATACACGTCATTCTTCCGGTTCATTAATCTACCTGAATATTTAGGTACGCAGATTAAAAGCTTCTCGAATACTCAATTATGACCTCAGATCTTATCGACTTCATACCCTTTTTATTTCAGGTAGATATACGTAAATTGATTGCCGAAGATGATCGATGTCATAATTAAGATTGTTTTAAATTTAACCATGTGAAGATCTGAAGACATAAAAAAACACGATGATACAATGAATGAATATAGACTCACTAGGCCATTATAAGTCTGAAATAAACAAAGCGGACTCGCCGGGTATTGAAAATGTATCTGGCTAAAAAGAACGTAAAAGTTTTACATTAAAATGTTAGTGTGATGCCCACCAATGCATTGCTCCACCTTCAATTCCTTGAAGTTTCGTGTTCGACATTCCGAATGTTATCACGACTTGAGCTTTATGGAAAAATGATTAATTTCAATTCATTGTTCATTTTAGGAATTTTTCT
Organism: Micraspis discolor; assembly: GCA_030674115.1. Taxonomy (NCBI): domain Eukaryota; kingdom Metazoa; phylum Arthropoda; class Insecta; order Coleoptera; family Coccinellidae; genus Micraspis; species Micraspis discolor. The sequence continues at coordinate 140,940 of JARTUT010002229.1, read as the reverse complement.
GAACTCATTCAAAATTTACGTCCCATAAAACACTCTTAAAAACATAGAATGGATATCAATCTAAATCATGTCGAGGAAATGACATATTCTGTATGATTTTATTTGAATAAGATGTTTTTAGATCTCAATAGACGTTTACTTTATGTGACTTAGACGAGTGAGTGTTGCTTGGGTATTCCTCAACTGGGATAAGAACTTAAAAGGACGAATAACTTTCGGGGCTACGAGATTTGAGGGATTCACATTTAACTTCAGAGAAAGTTTTCTACAGAAACATCTGTAGATCTTCTATTTCAGTTTCAGCATTCAAATTTGATACATGCAGAGCCTTGAATTTTTTCACACCCTCAACTGTTGAACCAGTGAAATTACCAACCACAAGAGCACTTTGCCTCCTTCCATTTACTTTTCTACGAGAAATAGTTTGCCACTCTGTTTCAGTATCGGGTTTTGTCAAAATACCAGTATCTTCAGCATCACCAACATGTTAATTGTTTTTGATTATTCATCTCACGAGTTTACACCTGGATATTTTATGGGGTACTGTAACTGAAAGTCTCGCCAAGGCGCAAATTCTCGACGATCTTGATGTATTATACACCGGAGTGGCGGTTATCGAATCCCTATATGTAATGCTGGGCTCGAAGATACCCTCATGAACTGTTTCGAGTTCCTTATCTTGTTTACCTTTTTGGCGCTTTTGTTCACCCGAACAGAGTGCCTATCATTTTGCCGAAATGTCTGTAATTTTCGAATATCGAGCCGAAAATGGTCTCAATCGATTGGGTTCGACTCTCCGATGAAGAATCCGTGACGAAAGTTGAGTCTGTCCGGCCGTATCCTCTCTACTGTCCAAACGAGATCAGCTAGAGTTTTCATATTTTCAGAATAGGTTAATTATCCAAATATCGCGGTAAAGTTTGCTACTGGGCCAAATCCGTCGGATGGATCAGTACTTATGAGCACCTGAAATTTTGTTTCCTCAATCCATCCGATCAAGTTGATACGTGAAATATCGTTGAGGGAAGCTGAAACAAAACGGCTCGCAAAATTTCTCAGAAATCGTCCTGCTAGAAAATTTGTAAAAATTCCCAACAAAAAATATTTCAATACTCACTATCTCATAAGATATCTTTCGGATTTCAATAAAAATTCGTGAATATATTGAGGTGATCGAAATTTTAATTATTATTATCCTCAAATTTCATTGTCGTGGCTCTTTTCTATCTAAAGATATGATAATTTTTTTCATTCACTCAAGAGAAAAGAGAAATGACATGAAGTCCCGATGATTTTCTCTGAACGATGGCCATCACAGATCGATATTCGATTGACAAATGCCGGGCTCAATAATCAGTGTCAGTTGGCGTAATATTAATCAAAATTTTCCATAACGGGAAATCATAGAGATAGAATTCAATCTCGGTGGCTGAAATAATCTACCTTGTCAGAATTCAGAAAAGCACTGACGTAAGTTTTTAGGGGAAGGGAATTATAGCTTCGAACAAAACTTGGGGAAAATCATGAGTAGTTATTTTAAATTTGAGATATAGGTTTGTTCATTCATTAGGCGTTCATATTTTAATCACATTGTCTCATAGTACGGAAAAAGACTATTGTTCACCTGATCAGAGTGCTTATAGATTTGTTATGGTTTGAATGTTTACTCGCAAGTAGTTCAACAAGAGCGCCGAAGCATTCTTACCTCACGTCAGTGCTTTCTACATTTTTTAATTCTTAGGTTAGATATAATTGTATTCCCCTGGATGGTTTCTTTTTCTAACATGGAAATTTCAAATTCTGATAGTTTTAAGTTTTCTGTCAGTATTTTTGTTTACTCTCCAACTCGAATATTATTTTCAACAACTTTTGTGTTGACGAATCACCATTTATAACGATATCATCTGCGAGTGGTGGAAATAATTTTTCACTCGTTCTCAGACAAGAGGAAAGACATCTAAAAAGATCACCGTTAATTCTGATTCTAGCAAGTTCACTCATTGAAAGTTTGTGATCAATTTTATCGAGTGCTTTGGTAAAATCAGTATGTACTGAGTCGACCTGCACTCGTTCATCTAAGGCCCTTGCATTGTGAATATATGACCAAATTTATTTCAATGGGGCGCTTCGAAAAAAAGCCATGCTGACAATCAATAACCGAGGTTCTCAAACTATTGAACAACATGTCATGAACCATGCTCTCAAAGAATTTGCAAAATGTTGATAACTTGCTAACACCACGGTAGCTGTTAACAGAACTTCTTTTGCCTGCGTTTTTATAAACTGGAACCAGAAGTTCAACCTTCCAAATGCCCGGAAATGTATCAGATTTAACAGAATTGTTAAACAAAATTGACAGTGGAAAACATTATGTGGAGCTACAATTTTTAACATCAATAGAAGGTTAACCATCGAATCCAGCTCCTTTATGCACACCTATAGATTTCATTTTCTGCGATACAGTTTCTGTCGAGAAAGTTACACAATTCAAAATATTATTGTTGGTATATTGACCAGATGAATGATAGACCTGCCGATACGGTTTGAATACACTCATGAAATAGGAAGCAAATAGATTACAAATATCTTCACCAGTATTAGCAGATTCATCAGCAGAAATCATTTCATCTGGTATATTATTATCTTTCTATTGTCTTTCGACAATAACGATTCCAAAATTTTTTTGGACAATCTTTCAAAGCAGTTTGAACATTTTCTATGAATTTTTGAAATCTATCACAATATGGATTTTACTCAATTTCTTAAGTTCTTTGAATTCTTCATAATAGGTAGGTATCTGTGATTTTTTTATGTATCGCCTTCTTTTGTTTTATATACTGAACAGTCAGCTTCAAGAAATACTTGGGAAATCGTTTTTTTCTTATTATAATTTTTGGAACATATAAATCAGTACCTTCGGCAAGGATATTATAGAATATGGAAACAGCGTCATCGACTGGCTTTCTGACTAATATGGAAGACCAATCATGATCTGCAAAAAATTTATTGAGTTTGATGTAATTTGCTTTCTTGAAATCTCAGAATGTATGTAAAATTAGATTGATGGGTGATAGCAATCAGGAGCAACTAAAGCAATATCACATTCATACAGATTTGAAACTTCGACTTTCGTACAAAAGACTAAGTCAAGTTATTCTTTCATTAATATTCTTTAAAAAATTGTGCTGTGATAACTCCGCACAGACCAAGAGATCTATCAAAGTCGAGGTCGTATTATCGATATTTGTTGGAACAGAGTATGAATCGCAATCACTGGAATTCCACTCAATGTGAGGAAAATTGAAGTCACCATATATAACCACTGGTTCGCCCGTGAGGAGATCCAGGTTTATCTACAGTTTTTTGCTCTGTGCTGGGGATGGCAACACCGGTTCGATCCCAAAATGATACGACGACTCTCCTATTGGCGCCAAACATGACATCAAATTGAAGAGCTTCCGTATCAATGAGGACCAATGGGAGCTTCGTCGTATAAACGTGCTGTCGGGCAAACGGACTCATTTAACCTTAGCTTGATGAAAGAATAAAAATTATGAAGCCAGTCTCTAGGTATAGCCGAGAGGAATATAGAATCACCTGTTCATAAAGGAACAGCCAGCTATTATTTTGTTCAAATATTTTTTTCAGGTGCGATGTCAGAATTTGTGAAGCAAAAAAGGAATCCATACTCAAAAATATTCCAGGTGTTGATGCCTGATTCTGGTCCTCTCATATAAGACTGGACAAGGAAGTTTTGGATAAAGCTGGTACGTAAAAATTTAGTCCACTTACAAAACTAAAAATTTTAAATCACAGACGCGAGTTCAGGATCTTTTGCGCGCTTGTTCCACAGTCTTTTCCCGTACTCTGGAACAGTGTGATACTATAATATTACCTCCACGATGAATGAACATACCTTATATCTTAAGATTAAAAGAACTACTGACATTTTTCCTGTAGATTTGTTTCAAGCTCGAATTCACTTCTCCTAAAAATTAATCATATGTACGCATATCAACTCCATCGCTTACAGGAAAAACTGTGACCTCACGTCAGTTCTTTTCTACATAAATCATTCCATCGTAAATGAACAGTTTTAATTATTTTTTCACTAATTAAAGCTGAATTAATAAGTCCGATCGATGTCAATCAAATACATAGGTATGTGTGAAATAATCGAGAATAGAATTTCTGACGGACATTTTGACATTTCTCTTTCCCGATGTTACCAAATATTCATATTTTCAGACGAATAATTAGGGTTTTTTTTCTCATTATTCCGAAACTACTTGTCCGACCTGGCCGAATAACGAACTCGTTTTAGATATTCATCCCTCAAAACTATCCTGAAATTTTCAAGAATTCGATATTTTCAGGAGCTCAGCTTAAAATAATTGGAACAATATCTGCTGGGTATGACCAGATAGACCTTGAAGAAGTAAGGAAAAGAGGCATAAAATTGGGCAACACTCCTGGAGTACTGAACGATGCAGTAGCTGACATCGCAGTCCTTCTAACACTTATGACATCGAGGAGGTACTTAGAGGGAAGAGAGGCTATCGAAAAGTAAGTATCACATCGAACCTCTCCTTGGATGCTGTAATTTATTGAAAAATATTGGTACTTTGAAATTCAATAATATACAGGGTGATTCCGGAGGAGACCATCAGATTTTAGGTGAAGTATACAGTAGTCAATATAGTTTCGGAACAATGTTGAGTTTATGGTTCGGGGCCTTCATTGAGAGTCTACAGGGTGATTTGTCCGATTCAACCGATTTTTCTTTTATTCATAACTTTGGTATGGCTCGATCAATCTTGATGAAATTTTCAGTGCAGAACAATATGGTTATCTTCTTTCCATAATTTTTTCAAAAATACAGAATGGGAATTATGATAAGTTCAGATTAGGTATGCAGGTTGAAGAAACACCCTGTACATTCCGTTTTCAGAAATTTTCTACTTGTTTCAGATTCTACCATAAGTTTACATTACTGGAGCGTTTTCATTTTTTTTGACACACGTAGAAAAATTTTTCAAAGATGAACAATATCGTTTTTTCGCTCCAAGGCATTGAGAATATTCTGAACTAGATGGTAAAGCTGTATCGTCCAATAATACAAAGCTCATCCTGAGTCCTAAAATAAATTTTTCAAATTCGAAATTTATTTTTGATCGTTCTTATTCAGATGTATAAAATCATTTAATTCAAAAAATTTCTTTATACGACATGAACCAAAAAACTCTACATACTACTACTACAAATACAGAATAAACATTCGAAACATATGAAAGGCAAAATTATAGATTGACATAAAATTGAGTCATTATTCAGGTGATTTTCGATACACTTCCGGTTTTCTATGAAGCGATTATTCCTAAAACATAGTAGTTTCGTTCACAAATGTACTCACTTATGGCCTTATGGTATGTAAAATATTGAATCACGAATGTATGATAAATAGTTTTAATGAAATTGAAAATTCTCCATGAAAATTAAATCTCTATTTAAATCAAGTTCTTTAAGATCCATGGTTACCATCACAGTGAACCACAGAATGAGAATATTTAATAAATAATCTGTCACAAGAAGTGTATTTCAACATGCCTCAATTATTTACTCATGCGGAATATGCGGATATGATTTTTGTTTATGGTTTTTGTAACGGAAATAGAAATGAAGCCAAAATGGAATACCATAGACGATATCCCAACCGACGTCAACCAAATAAATGTACTTTCGGACGAGTATTCCATTATTCTAAAGAACATGGGCAATATCCTAGTAAGGCAGAGCACATTGATTGGCCTACTCAAAATGAAATTTCGATTCAAATTGTTGAACGGGTGGAGGAGGAACCGTCTATTAGTACTCGTCAAATTAGTACCGAATTAGGAATTTCGCAGAGCAAAGTGAGCAAGACTTTGAAAAAATAACAATTCCACCCATACCACTAACTAAAAGTTGTAAGAAATGTTGCCACAAGATCTGCCCCAACGATTACAATTTTGTCGCTGGGTTATTAGTCACCAACGAACTATTTTTCGTATTCTATTCAGCGACGAGGCTATGTTCACTAAGAATGGAATTTTTAATATCCACAATTCCCACGAATGGGCAAGAGACAACCCGCATTTGAAGAAGAGTCATAATACACAACACAGATTTTCTGCCAATATTTTGCTTGGAACAATAGACGGAAATTTAGTTGGCCCTCACATTTTTGCGGAAAGATTAAATGGTGAAATTTACCTAGATTTTTTGAAAAATATTTTACCAAATCTAATGTGAGAAATCACCTGGATGTAAATTATCCGAACAGATGGATTGGTCGTGGAGGCCTATTGCTTGGCAGATCGCCTGATTTGAACCCTTTAGACTCTTTTGTGTGGGGATATCTGAAAACAAGAGTTTATAAGGTTGAAATTAGAAGTAGAGAGCACCTAGTTGAAAGGATTTTCGAGGAATGTAATATCTTGAAGCAAAATCAATCCCTCATTAGAAGGTCAATTGGAAATTTAGTAAAAAGGTCTAGAATATGTATTCAAAAAGGGGAAATCATTTCGAACATTCTATGTAAATTTTGTGTTAATCCTTAGTTTTGCCGTTCATGACATGTTTCGAATGTTTATTCTGTATAAGTTGTAGATTTTTTGGTTTAAGTAGGTAGGTATAAAGATATTTTCTCGATTAAATGATTTTATACATCAAAATATGAGTGATTAAATATGAATTTCGAATTTGGAAGAACTACTTTAGGACTCAGGAAGAGCTTTGTACCATTGGACGACACCGATTTACATTCTAGTGCAGAATATCCTCACTGCCTTGGAGCGAAATAACGATATTGTTCATCCTTGAAAAATTTTTCTAGGAAATCTGATGATACTGATGTGAAATATGCCGATAACTTCCATATACTTTCGATATGAAACACCAATTTCTGAAGGAGTTTCATAAAAACTTGCCTAGATACTGCGAGTTCGGTTTTCGTGAGAAAATGAATGCCGAAAACCGCACTTCAATATCTTGACTTGTTCGAAAGATACAACTTTTTCAATTTTGTTCATTCTGATCCAATTTCGTAACTTGTTTATTTTCCGATATTACTTGTTTCTGTCAAAATATTCTTGAAGTACATTTTTTAAAGAAATCCAATGGTGTTCCTTGTTTCTATTTAAAAAACATGCTTTTGAAGCTATAACATAAACTCGTATTTTTCCTTATTAACCATCTTTATTTTTTCACATATTTGTGCTTGATAAGAAATTATCTTTTCGAATATACACTGTGCAGCAAAAGTAATGCACCACGAAAAAAATTGTTGAAATAAAATACTACGTTTTTCTCAATCCATTGGTCGGATTGAGTTTTTGTTTTTATTGTAGGACTAACCTTTGGTAATCACGTCTTATTAATAAACCGTTCAAAGCCATCCACTCTAATGCTATAGAAGTTGTATTATGAATTATGCATTTTTCTCTTCATTCTGAAACATCCTGTGGCATCTGCAGGCAGCTGAAATGGATTACAGTTAAAACCGTGTTATAGCTATACTTTCTCTGAAAAATTGGTTTTTGATTCATTGTTTCTTGTTCACTTTTACAGAAGTTACAACTGTTTAAAGAATTGTGTCTTTATTAAAGATTTGCCAATAGTGTTTGCAAGTCTGGTTACGATCGACGGTTGACTTTGGCCTTATTGGCAAGTGTTCCTGTTTCGATAGTTTCAATCAATGTCACTTCTCATACTCGTAACTGTGTATACACATTAATTGGCACTTGCCTCAAATGGCACCTAGATTCAGATGAATCAGATATTTACAGATGTAAATAAGACATATCCAGGCAAGAAATAGAAAAAAAGAAAAGCTGTGTCGAAACAAATTGATATTATAGAAAGAAATTAGTCTTTGCTCTAGAAGTAACGCGTGTCCCATCTAGCGTTCCGAATTTGAACTGACAATAATTTGACATTGGAGACGTCAACTGTCATCATAGAAGTGTCACATATTTAGTAATGAGTCTGACAAGAAGTTTATATAAACAAAAAGAAATTTTTATAAGCAATTTTTTGTGAGCCAATATATCCATATAACGGAATTACTGAAACTACAATAAATTCAACAAGGAAAAAATACCAAATTAGACTCATATAATATCTATACATGTAAAAAAATGACCATAAAAAAATTATTTTGTGAGTAACTAGGAATGAAGAAAATGGCAAGAAATGATTAAAATGAAAAATATCAATATTAACAGCTAGTAAAAGGAAGAAAATTAAGTCAAAGAGACATAATGGGAATGTTTTAATTTTAAAGTCAATGACGAATTTTTTTCCAGAGTTAGAAATTAAATCTATTTTTCCATTATTTCAAGATTATACTTGATTCAAAGTGAAGATATTTTCTGCATTCCTGCGGTTTAACCCATTATCCTTCTCCAATATTATACTTGATGAAAATTTGAAACAAATACAAAAAGGCAATGAAAGAACTTCTTAATCTCTTAACCTTAGGAACGGAAATGACAAATCTCATGATGGTTTTAACAAACAATATTTTGAATTTGTATATTTCAGTTTATTCCAATTTAAAAAAAAAAGAGTTATTTGGTCACTTCTACTGGTTCTTCTTTCAATTTAATGATCTACCTTAAAATTTCTCCTCATTGCTACCATATTGTGCATTCTCAGAACATCAGAACACCCAAACTATTGATACGATGCTTTGCAGATACTCAGTATTGCACACATAACATAAATTTGAAGCAACTTTTCCATAGTTTCATTAACAGAATTCTCAAAGGATTTTTATTGATGTAGCTTTCATTTTTAGGTTTTTCTTGTAATTTTCAAATTATTATCAATATTGATTGCTTCACACAAATGACATTTTCTCTTTGAGCCTTTTATTTCTTCTCTTATAGAGTTATCCTGAAATTTGAAATGGAATTGAATATTATCTTTATAACAAATTCAATAAGAATAGATGGTTTTCCTGTGTTACTTCAACATACTTTCAGTTGATGACTGGTTAAGTTTCTCTCTACATTCAATGTTTGCAGCTGCTGATAAAATTTTTGATTACTGCAGCTAACAAAATACACAAGGAATTCTGTTTTTCTCTAATGAAAAGCAAATCTAATCTGTACATTCTACAATGCTTCTAATGGTTTCCAAATCATTTTTTTTACCTAGGTGATTTATAGAAATGGAATTTTTCTCCATTGTTTGTTTGTTTGTGCTTCCAATTTTATTTTTGAGTTTTCCTAAAATTTAAATTGTGATCAAATACCTACAAGCCTTCAAAGTTAAAATTCAAGAAAATCATTGGATTTATAAGTTTCATTTCAACGCACCTTCAGTTGACAGACCAGTTGTATTACTGATCATCTAATTTACAATTTCCACATGATTTTCAGCAACATTATTCAGAAGCACATGAGTATATTAGATCCTGAGTATTTCCTTCTTTCAAGAACTGTATTTCATAATTGCTCTGTTTTTTATTATGTTAAAGAAATTCTACATTCTGCTACATTGTGGTCCCATTTTTGATGAGTTCTTTCAATCCAAACAACACAACTTTTCACCCACGTTCTTTAAGTTTTCTTTTGAACCTGTGAATTTAGGAAGAGCGTATAATTTTTAATTTTATCTTAAATTACCTTAGTTCCTACCTAGAGTTGAACTTCCATTTCATTAAATCGAATTCGTGTTGCTGTAGTTTGGATTACTAATTATCTCTGTGAAATATTCAATAGTCTTTCGGTTCAACCAAGATCAGTTTTTCAACTTCCAAACAATTCAAAGTCCTTGCATTATTTACTACATGTTTATACACATCAAACCCTACTTGCTCTAATAACCAGAATCGTAACCCTGCTCTCGAGCAGGGTTACGATTTTGGTTATTCTTGACATATCTCGATCAAATTGAGGTTAATTCATGACGTCACGGATTTATAACCCAAGCCGCTTGAATGCAAAAAGGTATTTACCACAAAAGACCAAAGATAACCGGTTACCCTTGGTTCATCGCTTGAAATACCTTATTGTAGACAGCATAGAGTAATTTCTTTGCCCGGGGATTTACCGATGCATCCCTACCCTATCACATCTGGAATAATTGCGATTTCATTCCTATTCGAATTGAAGTGGAAAGTGTCGATAACTCTCTGTATGTTTTACTAGTTATTTGTTTGAACGGGTAATCAGTGTTAGTGTCAGTGTTACAGAATATACAGGGTCTTTCACGAGGAACCTCACCCATATTTATACGGGAAACTACTGAACGTAAACAGTTTTTTGTGAATAACTCAAAAAATATCCACTTTAGGGCAAGGGTGCGATGGATACACTCACATTATTTTTTAACGTAGATTCAATATCTGCCATAAGAAAATGGGGTTCTAATTTGAAAAAATTGATTTTTCACGATTTTGTCATCCCTAAAGCGATTTTTTCACCCCCTGTATCATGAATCGCGATTTCGATTCTTAAAGTGGATACATCAATCTTACATCTTGAAAAATCCCAAAAATGAAAATTTTCCATCCAAAAACCTCGAAGTTATTCTTGTTTCAGAGGAGCTCTATTTTCGATTTTTTTTTCGAATTTTCCCGCTCTGAGAGAATTTTCCAACCAAAACTGAAAAAAGTCACATCAAAATAACTTGAAATTTTCTAAGGAATCTATTTCTGCAATAAAAAAATGGTGTTCTAATTTGAAAAACGGAAGTTGACGTCATTTCCGGAAAAACCGGAGGTGCTCATGCCTTGAAAATACGAGGGCCATTCAGAAACTAACCTCCGATTGGTCACAGTGCGGGTAGTGGGGGGGGGAGTAGCGCGCCATAGGTGCATTCACGCGCTCAGCAGGTCAGTCGGCATCAAGCCGTAGTCGAGTGAACATCGTACCTGCGTTAGTTTGTTTGGTTTTTGTGGCAGTTTGAAATGTGTGCCGCAATAGGAAATCCCGCCAAATGTGAGGTGCGTGCTGTTATAAGGTTTTTTACAGCCAAATGATACTCTGCAGCAGCTATTCATCGTGAGCTTTGTGCCGTGTACGGACCAAAATTTATGAGTGAAGGAGTTGTCCGTGAATGGGTACGTTTATTTAAAAGTGGACGAGAAAACGTTCATGATGAAGAGAGGAGTGGTAGACCATCATTGCTGACTGACGAACTCGTTCAGACAGTTGATGCAGACAGTTGATTATCACCTCTTCATGCATATGAAGAAATGGCTCAGGTCCCAGAGGTTTGATGACGACGAAGAGCTCAAAGATGCGGTCACAGGCTGGCTCAAGGCACAAGCGGGTGATTTTTATGCAGAAGGAATTTCAAAGCTTGTGAAGAGATACGATAAGTGCCTCAATCGTAATGGAGACTATGTCGAAAAATAGTGCAAAGATGTAGTTGTAAGAACTAGGAGGTTAGTTTCAGAACGGCCCTCGTATTTTAGATTTCATCAGCATCGTGAAATACTTATAAGTGCTGAATTTCATGAAAATACGTTCAGGAGACAGGGCATCATATATTATTATGAGATAGTTTGTCATTATTGAATGAATAATAACGTGAGACAGGGCACAGCGTACTGAAAGCTTTTTTCAAATCGCGTTTTCTTGGAAAGTAAGTATTCACAAATGTTGTTGAAGATTTTTTGAAAACCTTGCAAGATTGTTCAGCTCATGTTGACTTGGAATGTGGTATATAACCTTGATTTAGATTTTTCTTAAATTACTGAAAGTTCAATTACTCCTTCCATTCACGTCGATTAATCATGCTAAAGCTGAAATATTTTCATTCTATTTTTGTAAATACAAGAAGAAAATAAACATAGATTCACCTTCAAATTTTTCCTCAATCAATTTTCAATTATAATAGGGAGTCAAAATGCAGGGTGTTCCTAAATTGAACATACAAACGAAAATGGGGTAATCTTTGAGTAAGTTGAAGAAAAAAAGTTCCATAAACATGGGGTCACCAACGTTTCGTTTCCGAGATATAAAGTGTTGACTTTTGAATTTTTTTCAAGTTTTTTCTCATACTATCTACACTTTACAAAATACTCAACTAAAATTTGACACACATATTACATTTGAGAGTTCCCACCACGTGACACGACAATTTCGATAACAAATCTACAGGGTGATATTCTTTCTGGAACTATGTCACCTGTTTTCCTCCAGAACTTTAGGTGAGCAACTGTTATTTTGAAAAAATGTAGAAGGAAACTATGTTGTTATGCTAAACTTTTCGATCTCTTGTAGTTTTGTCGTGTCTGCCATCGATTTCGAGAAAAAAAATGTTGAACGATTCAAACTTCAACACTTTGTATCTCAAAAACAAAACGTTCGCGACCCCATGTTCATGAAACTTTTTTTTCTTAGACTTACTAAAGGAATCTCCACTTTCCGTTTGTATACCAAACACTTGTATCGGACAATTTTCTTGCTCAGCTCTAGAATCGGTGTTGAAATTTATTGATTGGTATAAACCTGAAGTTATTAGACATAGAGGTCGTAATACCCATTATTAATTCTGTTATCTATAAAATTCAAATTTCAATTAATCGTTCTAAATTGTTCAAGTGTTTTATTTAAGCTTGGTTGATTTGTTAAATCTTTGTTGAAGACACAATTCTATAAACACTTGTAACTTCTGTAATGTGAAAAAAAGACAATGATCAAGGAAGCAACTTGTTCAGAAAAACTACAGCTTCGAACTGGTTTGAACTAAAATAAATTTCAGTTGCCTGGTGATCTCACAGGGTATTTCAAAAGAAAGAGAAAAATCCTAAATTTTTTATACTCCCTTCATAACATTAGGGTGGATGGCTCTGAATGAGTTAGTCTTACAATTCTTGAATTAAAAAAAAAACATCACAACCCTTCCAGTGGTTTTCTGGAAATGTACTTTTTATTTTCAACAATTTTTCTAGTGATACGTTACTTTTGCTGCTCAGTTTATCTAATAGTTGTTACTTCTGATCTTGTTTTCAAATTATTTTAGATGTATTTTCAAAATCTGGATTGCCGTGCCTGAATGTGGAACAAATCACCTTGGCAACTACAGACTATGCGTACTTACTGTCAAACAATTACTGTTAATTGTAGTTTGCTTTTCAAGTTAAGTGTGCCTTTTTGAACTGAGTTTCAAATTGTTGATTCAAAATATATCAAAATTACGAAAAACATGATATGCTAAAGGGTTGGTGGGAAACACATAAAGATTGCAAGCAATCTTTACTTTGACCGATATCCTGAAAGGTAAAAACCGTTTCGGGATATATTCACTAGATTGCAGCAAAATTTAATTAATTATGATTATCTTTCAAAACCAAGGACAAAAGTTTATGAAGCGAGGAATAGATATCGAGAGTTAGAAGAAATAAAGGTTTTGGGGGAAATACAAGACAACCCAATATTTCACTTCACCTAACTGCAGTCGAATACAGGTATTCCAAATACTGCAGTATTGCGAATTCTAAAAAAAAAATAAATTTGAACCATATCGTGTAAGAGAAGTTTACATGTTAATATCAAATGACCTACAATTCCGACTCGATGAAGCAAATCTGGTATTTTTAATAGATACATTACTACAATTGGACTTTGGAAAACATACTCATTACCGTGAAATATTGTCAGCCAAAAGTTCAAAAGAATATATATATATATACCGTGAAGGCACAAAATCAAAGACGATAATACAGTTGCAATGATTGGGTTTATCAGTTCCTATATCTATGAGGTTAACCTTACGGCAGTGCGATCTTTGGAAATATTGCAGGAATTTATAGAACCGATATTACATGATTTGCGATTACAATAAATATAAGACTTATACTTCCAACAAGACGGGGCACTGTGTCATAACGCACATATCATAACGGCGTTTTAAAACGAAATATTTATGGACAATACTTCGTTTGGCAACCGGGTTCCTATTCGTTTGGCGCAGAGCTGTGCTAAGCACCGAAAAAAAGTGCTTCGAGCACTAAGCCCTAAGCACTCGAAAAAAAAGGCTTCGAGTCTCGAGTTCTGAGCACCGCTTTCGACAGAAGGCTCCGGATTACCGAGCACTTTTGCAAAAGTAATTGAATATTTCGAGCACTAAGCACATTCTGGTACTAGTTAATCTTATTCGTCGATCTGAATCTGAATGGCTGTTCCTAATCAATGCATAAAGTTGAATTAATAATCGAGAACCAATTATTTTATAAGCGAGAGCACATTACTGAAAAAATGTGGAAAGCACTAACGTGAGATCAGGAGCTTTTACGCGCTTGTTCTAAAGTCTTTTCTCAGACTTGAAAAGAGTGCGATTCAAAATCAGCCAGCACAATGAGTGTGAAAGAATCAATAAACATATATCTTAAATGGAAGTTGAGTGAACTTACAGTTCAGCAAATTCTTCGATCTGGCATTCTTTCCACATTTCTATACCATATATAAGTTGTTGTAGTTGAGTGTCATCAATTATAACCGAATTTCAGATTCATAATTGCTGAGCTATCGGGCAGGTCTGGCCCAATAACTAACTTGACTTATATTTGGATAATAAACTAATTCTATTAATATGGAATCTCTATCTCATCTCTTTCGGAAGATAGAGAATATTCAGCCAAACATTTTCAAATTCGACCACCGTTTCTTCATCACGAGTCAAATCCAACCGATGGCGATCATTTTCAGCTCGATATTCAGAAATTACAGACATTTGGGAAAAAAATAGTCCTCTTGTCGCAAAATTCATAATGACATTCCCATTCAAAATATGACAACTGCACACACCAGTATTTTAGACATGTTTGTCATAAAACGCTATCTAGACATTCTCTAAGTTACGAATTGATAGAATGAATATTCAAGAAATTAATGTTATTAACTGCTAAACTATTCGATGGATTTGGCCCAATAACGAACTTGACCGAGATATTTGGACACTCGACCTATTCTGAAAAAATGAAAACTCTAGGTCCCTTCCTTCGGAAGATAGAGTGTATACGGCCGGAGGGCCGGCGGGCCGGACATACTCAAGTTTGACCTCGAATTCTTCATCAGGAAGTCAAACCCAATCGATTGAGGCCATTTTCGGCTCGATATTAGAAAATTACAGACCTTTGGGCAAAACGATATCACGCTGTTCCACTAGGAATAAGCGCGCCAAAAGGTACTGAAAAAAATTAGGTGTATATATTTATATTTTCTTATCAAGCATAGACAGGGCGATTCACGGGGATGGCCTATTTGGTAGTCGTTTTTGGAAAAGGGATCAGGTTAAAATTTGCATGTTTAGTATTGAGACAATAATTCTTTTTGCGCACTTATTCCAAGTGGACCAGCATGCTTTGGTTTAGCCAAAACGCTTGTAATATTTGAAAATGGTCTCAATTGAGGATTGGGTTCGACTTCCTGTTAAAGAAGCCATGCTCAAAATTGAGTACTCTGCCGGCCGGCCAGCCGTTTACTCTCTATCTTCCGAAGGAGATGACCTTGAGTTTTCATATTTACACAATATGTTGATTGTCAAAATATCTCAAATATCTCGATCAAGTTCGTAATTGGGCCAAATCCGTCGGATAGTTCAGCAGTTATGAGCATCTGGAATTTGGTTTTCGCAATAATTTCTAGAATATCCATTCGATCAATTTCGAACTCTTGAAATGTTTGGATAACGTTAAAAGAAATGAGTGTGTCTTATTTCCAGGGAATCTTCAAGATAGAAATTTTTTTTAAATTTCCAAAAACGGTTTTTTCAATACTCATTATCTTATTAGATATTCGTAGTGCTAATCTGACTCAGCTCGGTGCCCTCTAACTACCTTTAGCTTTTGTTCATTTACCAATGAATCACCTTGTATAATACCTGTAGTTGTGAAATACTAATGTGAACTATGAGCTACAAACATTTTACACAATTATTCTTGTCAATATTTGGATGGAGCATATAAGTGAAAAATCTGAAAATGCTGCAAAGCAGTCTCAACGCGTTTCTTCTATAAGTGATACGATATAAACATGCATTTATACGAACACAATTTAGCCCTTAAACAACTTCAGACTCATGAAGTGTCATCAATGGAAACATAAATTATTGAAAAATAAGCATTTGACCTACAATGCACAAAACACATTTTGATGAATACCATATAATTTCATCCAGAAATCGTTATGAAATCAAATGTAGCTGATAATCAGATTGTTTATAGAAATTTTCCTATTTTGGATCCCTTTTTTGTGATGAGACACGAAGGCTTATAGTAACAAGGAATGAGAATTCAAAATTTCCAATCTATTCGCTTTCGGTTCCATAAAATTTAATATATTTTCAGAATTGATGAAATTTAATTATATTCAGAAAATCAACAACGTCCATAGAAACATCATAGATATCTGACGAATATCTTATAAAGAATCGGTTCTAATAAAAGAAGATTTTTTTGGGAATTTTTAATAAATTTTCTAGAGTGGCGATTATCTCGAAATTTGGAAAACCATTTAATTTAACATCATTAAAACACCTTCTAAATTATAAATTGATCAGATGAATATTCTAGGCGAAAATCAAATTTTGAATGCTAATAACTAACGATGGATTTGGCCCAATATCGAACTTGACCGAGATATTTGAACGATCAACCTATTCTGAAAAATGAAAACTCTAGGTCATCTCCTTCGGACGATAGAGAGTATATGATCGGAGGGCCGGCCAGCCTGACCTACTTAAATTTGACCAAGGTTTCCCCATCAAGAATTCGAACCCAATGAATTGAAACCATTTTTCGGCTCGATATTCGGAAATTACAGACATTTGGACAGAACGATAGCCCGCCTGTTCCACCAGTAACAAGCGCGCAAAAACAAAAAATTTTCTGGCCTTCATAACCATAAAGTCAAATCAATGGTGACTGAAGAAATACTGAATATTAATTCAAAACGATCATATTATCTTTGCGCACATAAAAAAATCAAATACCGTACCTGCTTATTTTGACCCTACTTCAAGAATTCGGAAAGGCTTAGTGCTTAGCGGATTACTAAGCACTAAGATTTTCGCGAGAGTGCTCCGAAAAACAAGCACTAAGCACTAGCCTTTGAAAAGTGCTCGCGAGCACAGTGCTCGGAAGCACTAAAGTGCTTAGAGTGCTTTCACGAGCACTAAGCACAATGCTTTGGCACAGCTCTGGTTTGGCGTCAAGATCCCCCGATCTTTAGCCTCTAGATTTTTATTTTTGGGGAAGAATAAAGGAACTCACATATAATCGCCATCCTGATTCCGAAGCAGCAGGATGATATGCCTCTCGTTCAATACCTGCGGTAGAGTTGATGCTGTAAATAATGTTAGGCAGCGAAGTCAATTATGTTTTGTTTTAAATGGTGCTCAATTCGAACACGTGCTGTTTAGTTTAAAAATAGTTTTGTTTTTGTTATTCTATTTTTTGATTGAATTGATGAGTTATTAACAAATCGGCACTGATTATTCTCTGTAACACCTGTTATGTAAAACTATTTTGTTTCTAGAAACCCGAATTTGGGATACACATCTAAAATAATTGAAAAATCCTATCAAAAGTGCCACTTCGGACCATTTTCAACTTTTTATCGTCTATTTTTGATTTGGGAAAATGAAATTTGGGTGTTCGGAGCGTAAAATACCTCAAGTTTGAGTTGCTTACTAAGACAAGTTTCGCCTCCAAATTATAGAAAAGTTGGTGTTTATGTAAATGCATTTTTTCCAGAGAAACATGGACTCCCTACAATGGACCCCAATGGCTTCTTGGTCAAGATATAAAGGGATCGACTGTTGGAATTGTAGGACTAGGTGGTATTGGTCAAACTATAGTTCAAAGACTTAAGAGCTTCAAAGTGGAAAAATTTCTTTACACTGACCATAAAGAGAAACCAGAAGGTGAATTTTATAATAGTATAATAAGGAAAAGCATTAAATAGGGTGAATCGAAGGGCTTTGGGTTAATTCATTGGTCCTCTCTACTTTTAGCAATAGAGTATGTAATGAAACACTGATATTCACTGAAAGAACGAGGATAACTATTTTGATTTATGATTCGTAACAAAAACATTAATCTAACTTTGTGTTTGATTTACAGCCTTGCCTTTTTTTGTTCATTTTGTTGAACTTATTCATTAATCCTGGCTTGTTGTCTAACTTCAGGTAGAGATCTAGGAGCTCAGTTCGTATCATTGGACACATTATTGCGAGAAAGTGATTTTGTTATAGTTTGTGCTCCTCTCAACAAAGAGACCGAAAAGATGTTCAACGCTGATCTCTTTTCTAAAATGAAGAAAACGGCAATATTCATCAACGTTAGCAGAGGTGCTATTGTCAATCAACCAGATTTGGTAAATGCTCTGAAGAATAACAAAATTTTCGCCGCTGGATTAGATGTGATGACTCCCGAACCTTTACCTGCAGATCATGAACTGTTGAAAATGAGGAATTGTGGTATGTATGTCTTTGAATTTAATGGTTTGTCCTTTTCATATTTAACTATTGCTAGCCTTTCTGAAATCATTATTTTTGTATTATTTGTATTTGGCACCAGTTTTCTCGATGGCTCATAAGTGAACGCGCGTTTGATGTCGAAGTACTCGTAAAGTCTTGGTCAGAGATATGATGTGCACCTATGATTTCTGTTAAAATATCGGTATTTTTGTCCAAGGATTGAGTATCACCTTATTGGTGGAGACACTAGTGTGTCAGATAATGTGAACTATTAGCAAAGTTTCTTCTGGAGTTCGATAGGTTTCTTTTTATCAACGTTTCTCAAATTATTTTCAAGTTACAAATCGATCCGGGGGATATTTTTCAATTTGATTAGGAAACCAAACTTCAGTTAGTCATAACCCCGGAATCATTGGACGAATTTTGCCCAATAACGAACTAAACGAAGATATTTGAATAACTATTGCATAGATTTCAAACCTTCAGTTCATCTTCTTCTAATCGGTTGGACATACTGAACTTTGGCCATGGATTTCAACATAGCCCAATTGTTTGAGATAATTTCGGCACCGTTTTAGAAAATTATACAAATTCTGGCAGAACGCTCACTGTTACACTAAAAACAAGTTTCACGAAAGTAAAAGTATATTTTGTTTCGATTAAAAGAAACAAAGATATCTCAGAGTAAACTCCAAACAACTCATTATTAGGTAAAACTCTTGGTAATTTTGAACTTACTAATTTAATGATTCATGTCACTATATTACATATAGAATGAAAATGATTTATTTTTTTTAGTTGTTATTCCTCATTTTGGAAGTGCTACCTGGAAAACTCGAAACAGTATGACGGAGCTGGCTGCGAAAAATATTTTGAAAGGACTAAAAGGTGAACCAATGATTGCCCCAGTCATTTCTTAGTCATGATGGCAGTATTCCTTTTTGGATTGACGAATATCAATTTGCACAAATATATATTTTTCAGAAATCGTGAATTTCTTTGAAAATTTCAGCAAAATGTCCGTCAAGTTTTAGGTAAAAAGTGAGCAAACAAACACCTTCTTCTTTGGTGTACTTTACACGCGCATCCATGGTAACGAACGCACTGTAAACCAACTCAACCACACTACGTCACGCTGACAACTCAACTCCTAGGTACGACACTGGCCGAGAATACGTGAATGCGTTAATACCAGACAGTGTAAACTGACTTTTGTCGCACTCTGTATGTATATAAAACATTCGGTATCTTTCAAATCAATAATTTGGAAAATTGAAAAAGAAGTGCTGATGTGAACTAGAGATTTTGCGCACTTGTTGTAAAGACTTTTCACATACACTGGATTGCTGCGATAGTAGAACAAATGACATAGAGACCTTGAAGAATCAACAATCATAATTCTTAAATTAACTAAACTAGTTTCGTTCCAACCAGTATATCAGCAAACAATGAAAAATGCCAATTTTGATTTTGAAGTGTAACCATGCTACCGGACGGTCACCAGGAAAGGGCAGGACGTGGTGAAAATTTCTCCTGAGGCCACTCCTACTAAAACAGTTGTAGATGATAAACAAGCACTTGGCCAAACCGAACATTATTTTTAGATTCCACCATAAAAGGCTACTGAGGTTATCGAATAAATTATGAAAATTTGAAAATGTTTGGCATATTTTGCGAATAAAATGAAGAAGAGAAAAATAAAATACTACATGAGGAATGTATGCTGAAATTAATTGAAACAGCAAGACATTCAAAGGATTCATGAAACAGCGAGTAATTGCCATAAAGAATACCTCGTAAATGTTGAGTACGAATGAAGAGTAATAATTAGAAGGAATAACATAGTTAATAGTAGGGATTATTTGGTGTAAACACATAATGTGAGAGATGATACACAGGATATACCAAAAAATAAAACGCTACAAGATAGGAATTAAGAATAGTTGGCAGTTCTAGGATGCATAACCGGTACCTAACATTAAAAAATGAACAAAATTTCTTGTATGGAAACGTAAGCTTATACACTTGAAGTAGAGTGTTACAATAACTTAAGCACTAAAACAGAGTAGGAGTGACTTGGATTGACAATGGAATAAGATAGGAATTAATATATCTGATTAATACGTTTTCATTAGTAGAATTCGAATTAGAAATCTAAAACATCCTGTACAACATTAAAGTGAAAATAAATACCAAAAAGCTCCTTTCATTAACATAATTGACCAGAAAGTGGAAACTCTTAATTGTAATGTTCTAAATTTGCAGTTTTCACGAATTCGGTTTTTAAGTATGTGAAATTTTCTGATGCACCTTGTACAAGATTCTCAAAATTCGTATTCGAGAAAACAGGTCCATCCCGAATCACCCGGTACATTTCTGTACAAAAAAAGGACCTCTCTGCATTAGTAAAATTGACCGAAAAGTCAGGACTTTAGTTTGTGACAATCTAACTTACAGTTTTGATTAATTCGAGTTTTAATTATAAGGAAAAATTTTCTGAGATGCCGTGTATCTACATTTGTGAATTCCTAAAAAATAGCAAAAAGCTTACCATAAGCATAATTAACCGGAAAGTGAGATCTGTTGAACGTGATTTTCAAAACTTTTACTTTACTGAGTATGAAAACTGTCCTGAAATACCCTGTACATTCCAAAAAATCCCTTCTTTTAAGTTGAATTTACTCAAAAGCAAGGACTTTAGATTGCAATATTCTAAATTTGCAATTCTTATCAATTTGAGTTTTAAGTATGTGAAATTTTCTGATACATGATGTATATTTCTAAGTGAGAAAACACCGAAAAGCACCTTTCAGAATCAAAATTGATCGACAAATAAAAGATATATTTGTCCTTTCCTTCGTAACTTGCTCACAATAAAAATAATTCATTCATTTATTTGACAGAATGAAAAACAGATCATACAGAGAACACAAAATATAACGCAATTTATCGAAATGAAGATATTTTCTCTCATAAATTTCCATAAGGTCAAGTTTGTTGCCCTTATCTAAATTGTGCAAAGAGTAACATTTTCTGACTCATCAAATTCATGTTCGTTTATTCTTAAGTGTCGTCCAAAAGAACTCTTGTCTTTGTAGTTCCTTATATGTTCAGATATTCTAGTCCCCAGAGCTCTAAACGTTTTTCCTATATAAAATTTGTCACAGGTTTTACAGTTTAATTTGTATACGCCATTCTTCTCCAGTATGGGTGTTTTATCCTTGCAATTAAGTAGATGGCTATGGAGACAATTATTAGCTTTAAAGACTATTTCAATATTTTGTTTTTCAAAAATTTTTTTAATTGGGTAGCACATATTTCCGTAAAATGGCAATGAGAATCTTCCAATTACTTGTTTTTTAGCATCTGGGGACTGATCATTTCGGTGTGACTCATTGTGCAATTTCAAAAACTTCCTCATCAGCAGTCTGTCCACCACATCTGAACAGAACTTTTGCCAGTTCAACAATGAAATATATAAATTGGAGATGGGCTTGCCTATGGGAGCACCTCCATCTTCTCTCATGGCAGAAATTTTCATGGATAATTTGGAAAAGGTCTTATTTAGTTTGAAAACACCCATAATAAAACACATTTTCAAATACTACAGATATGTTGATGACATCCTAATAATATTCACTGGCAGCACAGATCTAGCTTGGGTATTGTTGAATTTGTTTAACACTCTGCATGAAAACATCCACTTCACCTTGGAAATTGGTTTCAACCAGATTAATTTCCTGGATTTAACTCTTACCTTGGACCATAACAGAGTATCTGTGGATGTACACAGAAAGGAATCCCAAACTGTAGCAACCATCAATGAGAGCTCAAACCACCCAGCATGCCATAAGTTTGCTGCTCTAAACTCTTATGTCCACAGAATGTTACATTTACCGTTGAGCAGAGACAGTTTCAACAGGGAATTACAGATAATCAAATATGTAGCTTACAAAAATGGTTACACCTAATAAGATAAAATGAGTCGTAGACTATTAAGATATAAAAAAATTTGGAGTCAGCCACTAGAGAAATCGATAAAATAGAGAACCTTGCAATTAAAGATACAGAAAGAGGGTATAAGTTGTATATGAAGATTCAACATTTAGCTGGTAGGTACTCTTAGCGCATCAACCAAAAGTCAAACATGAGAACAAGCGAATTTTCAACAAATTTTAAATGATATTTATTCAGATATAACAGAGGCAGATAATAACCTCGAAGAGAAAATGCGAAATAATATATGGATATGATCAGTTGGAAGCTATTCTTAGAAGAAAAATATCAAATATTTTTTGAAATATCAGACCAGATCCTGAAAATATCTTGAATTATGAGAGATACAGGGAGCCAAAATCTTTCGATTAGCGCTTGTCCTTTTCTCGAAGTTCTATATCAAATAATGGATAATCCTATGAAGTATTTACGATCGGAGTTATCATAATTCAGAACCTTCATTCTGGTACTCGTGGAGTCCTCTAGACTTCAGGTTTATATCCATTAGGATTAGCATACTGTGTTCCCCCTATTTTCGTGCAGAAAATGATTACTTATCAAGTATTTCTATTGGGTCACCTTTGAGTTTTCTTTTCGAATGAGATTTGGTGATCATGATTATAAAGGGTATCCAATTAAAAATCTGAAGAATATTTATTGACCATAAAAACTTCATTCTCCTAATGAATAATAGAACAAATACAATATTGTCAGTCAATAGTTTCTGAACCTTGTACTAGAAACATCACAACAGTCCATCAACAAAAATGAACAGATACGAATCTATTCTATGAAGTCTCACCTATAATTTGATATCGTTCAACATAAACCACTTTTGAATTCTAGAAAAGTATGTTCTGTCACTGTTACTATGACATTCTTCTGTTCTCTTCGCCAATGCTTGAACATATAAAATGTCATTACTGAGATAGTTACAAAAATTACTAAAGCTATAGTTGTTAGAGCTATCGAATTGAATACTGATATTTGGAAACCACTTCGTATTGCACAATTGGCCTCTTGTTCATCATTTCCGGATGGACAATGCCTCAGACCATCGCACCAAAGATCGGAACTGATGCAAGCTCCCAGTTCTGGACAGCTGAAAAAAAAACCTTATGAAATATCTCGAAATTAGGAGAACTATTTGATTGGTGGTCAATAATATCTAATACCAGGCTTCTTGCTCGAAGAGTTACCAAATTTAAGCTGCTGTATAAGCTGAAATGTTTATGACAGCGAGTTCTTAATTTGATAGACATCAGTCATTATGTAGTGTTCAAAAATACAAAAAATGAAGAAAAGCTTTGACAAGACGTCATGAGAAATTACGCGCTTCTTCAAAAGTCTTTTTGCATTCTACAACAGTATAATACGAATACATATAATTAATGAACATGCTTATATATTTCAAATCAAAACTTTAGGATAGCACTGACGTGTGGTCAGGAGCTTTAAAGCGCTTTTTTTAAAGTCTTCTTCAGGATTTTGGAACAGTATCATGTTTAAGCAACCGCCACAATTAATGAATAAACTTCTTTCTCAAAATTGAAAATAACTTTCTGCAGAATCGCCCGCGAATACTTGCTTGATTAAATTCAAATATCCGCATTGATCAACTTCCACATTAATATTCACTTGAGTTAGGGTGGTCTTGCATAGGTTGCTTTTACCTCTGTGGGGATACTTTGGTATTCCTCCAAACCCGGAGGTGCTAAGGTTAAAGCCCTAAATTGGTCGTGCGCACCTGCTGTGATCCCTTGTGTTGTAATATAGTTAGTTCTCTTCTCTTCTTTCCACTCTTGCCTTGGTATCTCGATTTCCTTGCCATGAAAATGCCAATGAGCAGAAACACGTGGCGGCAAGTACATACCCACAATTTCTATTTCTGCTTCTATAAATTTCCCGTGAAATATCTAGAATCGAATCCGGTAGCTTCAATAGGTTGTCACAACCTTTTTGTTCTACTTAGGAAAACTAGTAGATATCTGGAGGAGGGCAAACTAGTTGATGGTAACTACACATTGGAAGGATCTCCTCAAAGGCTCACGAAAAGTTCATGCCGTTGGTTTTGCTATAAAAAAATAGCTCAATTCCACGAATTTTACCTGTTTTCATTTCTGCTTTATATATTCGATAAATGGATAAAAGCTATATAGATAATGATAATTATGTCTTATTATCTGGTGTGAAGTTTCGATGAAAGACATATCTTAATTCTGTGTAAGGATATTTAATGAAATGATACGAGTATAATTCAAAGTGGAGTGAGGCTGATATGAAACTGATGAAAAAATTTAAATTTCGGTATTTTTAATTCAAAATACTTATTAGTTTATCCTTTCATTGTTCTTGTTTTTGTATCGCCTCTTTCAGAGTAAGGAAAAATACTTCAGAACAAGAGTTCCTGACCCCCCGTCAGTACCTTTCTACATTTTTATTTTCGCCTCTGAGTGTGAACGTTAATCGATAGATATTTATTAATTCCTTGAAAATTTTGTCCGAGTAAATCTTACCTGTGCGGGCATTCTGGTGGACTGATCATCAGCAAAGAACTCTGAATACTCAGTGCTGGATTCTTCGATATCTCCATCCAAGTAATCACAAAATTTCCTCTTTCCCTCTGTAGAAACTCGACAACGAAACTTCTAGAATGTACATTATGATTTTTCCTATAACTGAACAGGCTCCACCCTTCAGAGAACAACTCCACTATTTCTGTAGCGTCCTGATAAAATGGACAAATGATATGTATATCTTCACTTTTACCCCCAGGATAAACTAATATTCTATTTTGGCTAGGGCATAATCTTGGATCGATTCTTTCCACACCCCTTATTTTGAGGTAGATGAAGTTATTTAGAGGATCCTCTGGTTCGATCAACCAGGGCTGTTGGCTGCACAGCGAAGCTGTCTGGTTATCTTCACTTATCCTCAAGTGATAATCACTGTTCCTCACTGTTATTTCCCCACTGGATCCTTTCAATTTCCTTGTTTTCCAAACATCCACACAATTCTTTTCTGTTGGAGTTGGAACGAACTCATAGGAACCTTCGAAGAAGTAACTTTTGTAGTCTTCATGGATCATCATGTTAGTGACTGTAAATGTAACTTTGACCTGTTTTGCAGTCTTAGTGAAAATTGTCTTCGGTTCGGTGGTATTTTGGCAAAAGCAACCCCTGTTAATCTCAACACCTTTCCACGGATACTCGGATACTTTTATATTGGCTACTCCATTGTTGTAGGATCTGACGTCACACATCCATCTGTCAATATCAGGGTTATATAATGAGTGACAATCTTTATTGCCAAATCTCATTTTGGAAAACGTTAATTTCAGCTTTTGGTGTTCTGCAGATTCAAAGTGGTAAGTGCAAATCAGGTCTCTCTGTCCACCTCTGCCATACAAAAAGGTTATCCTAGGAGAGCCCATCTTTCCATTCTGACCACGCAACAGACGATCGCAAGGATTCCTACTAACCTGGATACCGTCTTGCCTCAAGTCGATAAATTCATATCGCAATACAAAACTCACTGGGTATAAAACACTACCATATCTTATGGACTGTGATATGGTCAAATCAGAACCGGTTGATATATAGCTCTCTGATAACCCGCATGGTCTTGGTTCCCTTGAAGAATTTTTCAACAGTGAATGGTCACAAAGTTTTGGTTTGTCATCTTTGCAAAACTGGCCCATCAAAGGCACCGTCTTCTCGTTCTTCATATCTCCATCCCATATTTGAAGCTGCACATCGCAGTCTCCAGAATTGAAGTCGGGCCTTTCGTTGGTCACGTGGTATTTGATGAATGAGATCCAGATGACTTCTTTCTGTTGACCTCGGAAGTGGTAGTTGCAGGTGGTGTTTGGAGGGAGTGAATGAAGCGGACTTTCTAGGAAGCCGGTAGAATTTCTGAAACTAGTGACTAGGAATTCGCATCTCTTCCCATGTTCTATGTAGGTTGGAGATTCTTTGTTGACGAAAAAAACCTGGAAAAAAATATACGTTTCAAAAAAGTCCACAGATCAACCTTCTGGAATTGAATCAGACTACACAGCACTTGTGGGTTCCGATAGTTTGGAAAAAGTTCTGATCGATATGATTTCACAGGCGAACAGAGAGGCAAGAACAGATACTAGATTACAATTGTTGCGCATTTTTTTATGACTAAATAAGTGCTTGTTTTTTTGGGACTGAATAGCTGCTTTTCAAGGGCCTGTCAGCTTGTACTGACACGATAAATGTGAATTGTTCCTGGTAAGGTCTCTTGTGGCAAGTGAAAGACGTTGGCACACCATCACTACTGTGTAGTTTGACTTTACTCTTGGGCAATATCGTCTGGATTTTTGTCCTTATATTAATTATAAGAGTTACTTTGATTTCACAAAATAGGTATATAAAACCTGCAGGTAGTTTAGAGGCCAAGACCGGTAGATGTTACAAAGTGAATATTCTGGGAACTTGACTGCAATTACCAATTTCACGCATAAATTATATTTCACAGTATCAATGCTTTAGATGATATCTACTGTTGTACTTAATATTATTGGAACTCTTTATTGCTGCTGATGTTTTACAATCGAATTTATACAATATGCAATATATAAATGAATTGCTTCGAGAAAAGACCAAACGAATTTTTGGGAAATAATTGAATTTACAGAAAAGTCACATACAGAATCCTTATAGACTCACTTAGTTAAACTCTAATAATTTTTCAAATGAGATATCTTCTAGTTTTTTAATAGTCCAATATCTCTTGAAATATCCATCACATCAATGTGTTACTTGAAGAAGATTGGAATAACTTCTGACTAAATGAATTCGCAATGTTTCGTGAAAATCACTTGCCTCGAAAAATTTTCGAAATCACTACTTGAAAATAGTACACATCTTATCCGATATTCGTCAGAGCTTCACGAAAATTTGAGCTTATACGGAGATTACCAATATTCTGCATATTCTGAATTTTCATGTTCGTTGCATATACTTGTAACGGGTTTATTTAAGAAAAATCTATTCTATACAAAAAAAACTGAAAGCCCGCTGACAAAAGGGTGACCAGCTAGCTCGCAAGGGGGGTTCTGCACCTTGGAAATAAATTCAAATTTACTTAAAATATGAATGAAGGGCGCCAGGTAGTTTAATCAGGCAGATCACCTTATTGAAACAAAAATTACCAAACAATGGTGGGTCTTTTTATTACAGTTTCTTTTACCTATTCGTGTGAACCAGGAGAAAAATAAAGAGAAATATCAATTATCCCTATATTACAAAACGTCAACAAGCAATTGTATTCACAAATTCTACCAAACAATGTTGACACTACCAATATTTCCTATACAATTTCTGTTCTTTAACTTCAAACTTAATCTCTACCCTTATAGTTCTACTATTGTTCTGATATTAAGGAAAATCTAGTATTTCTCTAGTATTCTGATAAACACAATATTTGAAAAAAAAGTTAGTTAAGTTTACAAATCCCATTCAGGGTACTTATCCGCTCCAGATAGATGGAGGCTCTCTCATTACAGGTTTTCGGTCTTAAAGAGTATATTACACAGGAACAGAGAATTGGTACCAAAAAAAGAACCCTAAAACAAAGAAATTCTTGTCGACTCTCCTTTCTCCAAACTCTAACACACCCTTGATGTAAGTGGGGTTTAATATTTAAGTGACTTTAAATCCTTTTTTCAAGAG
The DNA here is from genome assembly GCA_030674115.1 of Micraspis discolor. Taxonomy (NCBI): domain Eukaryota; kingdom Metazoa; phylum Arthropoda; class Insecta; order Coleoptera; family Coccinellidae; genus Micraspis; species Micraspis discolor. The sequence continues at coordinate 112,765 of JARTUT010002229.1, read as the reverse complement.
ATTCAACCAAGTTGTCCAACAAAAAAACAAAATTTGGTCTATAATGAGAGCAGAAATTTATATCCCTTTTTCAAGGTTTGCCACAACGCTTCAATATTCCTCTCTAAGTCACACAATGTCAATTGATTCCGGTTCAAGAAAATTAAAATAATCGATAGGAGAATCGACAAAAAATTCAACACACATATGTGAATGCGCCCGAGCTCCGATGATATTCGCTAGTTCTCAAATATTAAAAAGTATGTACCTATGGCGCGAAATTTAAACATTACATACTTTTTCGATTGATATAGGAGTGTTCATATATGAAGGAATCACCGAACTTGAAAATTTAATACATATCTTACTTTTTGCATTTCTCTCTTCAGACTTTACCAAAAAATTCGCATTATCAGATGAATAATTTGGGGCGTTTTAATGAATTTCAGGGAATGTGGCGTAACTAGGGGAGTGAAATGTCCTGTAGTTTCGTTTTCAACCACCTCTTCAAAGTTCTACTGCGCCTTCAGCCGACACGGAACGTGAGTGTCAAGTTAATTGATTAACATTAAGTTTTTTGTGATGGCTTTCCCTTAAGTAAATGAAAAAAAGAACTTATCTTCTGGTGGAAGAAAGCTACGACATTAAAATTTAAAATGTGTAAGATATCAATAACGGCTATACATGCACAAATTTTTGTTTTGATACGTCAGATATGTTATGAGACATGAATTATTGAAAAAAAAATTCCCCAACGGATTGAATCCATTTTCGGCTCGATATTCGAAAATAACAGACAGACAAAAAGCATAACACCCTATTCTTCTAGAATAAGTGCGCAAAAATAATTATATCTTCTGTTGAGAGAAAGCTACGGTAAATTTGAGAATTTGTGATATATAAATAACCTGCATTAATTCACAAATTTATGTTTAAATACGTTGGATATCCTATGAAGTATTAAGTATTAGAACACTTTCATTTCGAAATTATTTGAGAATTTTCTATTGTGTCGATTTCTGCAAAATTTCGCAAATTCATCTGTTTCAACATATATATATTCTAGGAGATATAGAGGAAACTAAATTTGAGATGCTCATCTCCTTTCGATGATAGAGAGTATCCAGTCAGCCAGCAGGCCGGGCTGGCTGGACGGAACTACTTAAGTTTGACCCTATATTTTTCATTACGAATTCAAACCAACTCTATTGAGATAATTTTCGGCACGATATAAGAAAATAACAGACCTAATAAACATCAGATAATATCCATTTTGTGTTTATAATAATCAATATCGATACAATACATTTCGGCAGAATTCAGCAAGACTACACAAACTCGCACAAATAACCCTCTTTCATGAAAATAGCTGTACTATACACCTATAACTTGATGGCCAGAATAACAGAGAAGAGTAGGAAGAACACTGGTACCGAAGATTCAGTCAAGAAACTGTGAAAATCAACAAAGAGACTGTAATAGCAATTGTACTGTTCACCACTGGTGTCACTCTGAATTTTAAATGAACCCTTAAAACTATAGCTTTAAATATGAATATCTACTAGTAAGCCAGTAGATCCATAGCCCCGTAGATCTATAGGCCAGTAGATCCATAAGCCAGTAGTTCAATACGCCCATAGATCAACATAGACCATAGATTAATGAAGCGCACGAAAACACAAAACACTGCAAAGAAACCCGTTGAAAGCAAAGAAACTCGAAAGAACGCAAAGAAACAGGGAAGAAAGCGAAGAAACACGAAAGAACGCCAAGAAACACGAAAGAACGCCAAGAAATACGAAAGAACGCGAAAGAACACGAGAAAACATGAAAAGACCTGCAGAAACACGAAAGAACGCAAAAAGTCCAAAGGAATCTAAAAAAACCCGAAGGAACGCAAAAAACCCGTTGAGAGCGAAAAAACATGAAAGAACTGAAAGAAACATGAAGAAACCCGAATAAACAGGAAGAAACGTGGAAACACACGAAGGGACTCGAAGAATCACGAAAGAATCACAAAATGTTTTAACACATACATGAGAATAGTACGTTATTGTCTTACCCGAATGTCTGCAATTGTCGAATATCGAGATGAAAATTATTTCAATTGATTGTGTTCTACTTCCTAAAGAAGAATCCGCGGTCAAAATTGAGTATGTCTGACCTGCCGGCCGGTGTAACGGTAACTGCCAATGAAAGCGATAGCTTGAAATAATTAGAACTTCTTTACGCCACAACTTAATACTTTGGTATTGACAAACATGTTGTATCAACATGTCACATCGCATAGACCCAGGATGACAATGGGAAAACTGCTACTGCAAGACTTCTTCTCACAACAAGATATTTCATGAATTGGTGATATTTATTGGCCTCGACGGTCACCTGATTTCTTTTTGTGTCAATATCGGAAGAGTTTATGCAAACATATCAGAAAAGCTTGAGCATCTCAAACAAAATATTCGTGATGAAATACCACGTGGGAAGTGTGAGAATGTACTGAAAAACATGATCAGAAGAGCTCCGCATTAATGAGGCTAAGAGTTGCGAACATCTATCTGATATTATATTCGATACATAATTGCCGACAATGAATGAAACATTCATCACTATAATATCGATTCTCTTTCATTCAATCGAATATTTTAAACAAACAATGTATACATCTTTCCGGCGGACACCCTGTATATCGTTCAAATACGAAACAATAATAGCAACGAAAAATCTTCTATTTTGCCGAATGAACATCGTAAGTCTGTTATAGACAAAGTGGATCTGAACGTCTGAGAACCGAAAATGAACTAAGGTAAAGGGATATGGTCAATTATGTCATATCGAGGATGCTGTACAAGACATTTATATGGCATCTTTTCCGGAGTTGACAGTGATCCAGGAAAACCCCTGGGTTTTATTAATGAATTCTCCGCTTTGGAAGGGCTGCCAGACCAATGAAAGCCAATTCCTCCGGGATTGCGATTCTCTGACGTAGAAATTTTGCTTTTGCAAGATTTCGTCCAATAATTGGACAGCGGGAATGGACACTCTTAATTAGGTAGAAGTTGGGTTGGTGCTTGATTCGTTATTCTCATTATGTTGCACTGTGACGAGGTTAAATTAGCAAAGATAGAGATTAACTGTGAACCAAGAATTAATGGGAGTGTCTTCTTTTCTAGAATGCTTACATTCCTCATAAGGATACTATTACCAAGGAACTTAGAACCCTATATAATCTTGAATTCAAAAATTTCCTGATAAATCACTTTTGATGTGGGACATTTGAGATATTTCTCCATTACTTCCAGTGAAAAGCAAATGGAACCCAATATGCTGCAAAGCTCAGTTATATGTCCCATTTCAAAAATTCATTAATGTAAATTCCCAGGAACTTCGATAATCTCTGAGCTCCAATGTCTTCACTTCATGTTTTTACGTATAGGTGTTGTTACACTGGAATGAGCTGTCATGAAGAAAGTTGCAGTTGTTTTTTCTCCATTCATATGATAGCAATTAGTTTGTTTTGAACCAAAGCTGTACGTGTTGAATGTTATAACTTGTGTCATCTGCATAATTTTGAACATAGATATGCATGTTGCTTAAAGTAGCTGCTAGTTTCTCTATAGAGATGTCGAAATGTACAGTACCCAATAATGATCCCAGAGCATTGAACTCTAAATACCTGGAACGGCCCCATCTTAGCCAAACGCTGAGGCAAAACTTTTGGGTTAGGCAACCGGCGTGCCAAACGGGTATCTATCTCTTTCTATTCTATTACGTGTAATGGAAGGTTACTCTTTTTACCTGAGCAAAGATAACGTCTATATATATTACGAAATATTGAAACAGACAAACTCGATTCCGTTATTTCCAATGAGTATGACAAGGAGAGGTATCCGTTCTTGTTTTCTCTGCCCCTTGCCTCACCCTTGGCTAACTAATTGCTTGTACGGGGCCGTTCCAGGTATTCATATAGAGTTCAATGACCCAGAGGCACTGGTAGACTCATTGATACAATCTTGGAGAAAGCCTGCGCTACCTTATTTTTCCAAAGCACTTTCTAGCACCTACATGTTGAATGAGACTTAAACCAGTTCAATGTAGTGTCTCTTATTCCATAACTTAACAATTTCTTCAATATAAACTTATGCTCCAAACTATCGAACACTCCGGATAAGTCAACGAACAGGCCGACAATACCAGCATCCTCAAGTGCATCTAAAATCCCAGTTATGAACTGATAGATCCTTGTCAATGTTGATGTTCCTCTTATATAATCATGTTGGGCAGTAGAGAATAACTGATATTTGGTGAACAATTTTATCAACTGTTTACGTACTACTAGCTCAAATATTTTCGAGAAAAATGGAAGAATACTGATAACTCTGTAATTCTCAACTGAATCTCTTTCCGCCATTTTTAATAAGTGAAAAAACTGCGGATTTTAATTGACTGGGGAATAATCAATACTTAATTGGGCATTCATCTTGAGCCAAATATCAAGTTCGGACAACAAAGTGAACACATGACAACAAAACTGTCTGCTGCAATTTATGCAGTGAGAAGATCCAAGCAACTTGCAGGTAAGATTGCGGCCAAACATGCTTACTTTAGCCACTTCCATAGTCTACTTAGTTACGGAGTCCATTTTTGGGGAGGAAGCCCTGAGAGTCGAAAAGTTTTTCTTAAACAGAAGCATGCCATACGAATCTTATGCGATCTCAAAATAACGGAGAGCTTCCAAAGTGAAAATATCCTCATATTAAGTATCCTATACATTTTAAATTGTAAAATGTAAAAATGACCATTTTCACACCACCAAAAATGCAGGGAAACTAATAGTGCTTCACCATAGAGTGTCAGCATATATAATAGTTTACCAGATATTTTGAAGAAAATGACAAGGTTGAAGTTGAAGAAAGAACTGACTAAAATTTTAATGAAGAAAGCATAATATTCAGTTGAGGAATTCTGGAAGGTTGGTCTTTCATAAGTTCATGTACATCTGTGATTTGTTACCTCATTGACGAGATTATTGTATCGATTGTTTGTTATTTATGTGTATATGTGTGTTAATCTATTGTGTTTTATACAGGGTGAGTCTTTGACCACTGCGTTAATTTTAACCATAGATTCTTGACGTCAAAAGAAACATTTTCTTCCTATAACATTTTTCCAAATTTGGCCCCGTTCAAAAGATATAGGGTGTTGAAATTTCATAAAAAAATTGCATTTTCACCTGTAATATTCAAACGACAATATCAATTGAAATGATCTCTTGTAGAAGGTTTTTGATAGCAGTCATGCATATTTTGGCATCAATAGATTTATTCCACTTTTTGTGGGTTTCCCACTACTACTCTACAGATTGGTTAAATTGCATGAAAAACAAATATCGCTTGAACTAAAGGTCCGTATCTCGTACTTCCTGGAATCATTAGTCTTTTTTGCATATAAAATCATTCTTCATCTTTCCTCCTAAATTGCACCATTCTTGAGATATTTGAAGTTGAAAGGAATTAAATCGATATAATTTTGTCCAAATTTTCTGATTTTCCCAAATCCAATTCTGTGCTGAAATGATTCAATAACAAGATTTGTTCAATGTTGCCATATTTTATGTCTATATTAAATATTTCTTCAAAAGGATGGGGAAATCTCTTCCCTCTATGGTTCCACCACTAAAAACTAATAGATGAAATTAACCACTGAACAATTTTTGTCTTACATTCACCACAAAATCTAAATTGCCATTTGCTGTATTCATTGTTAGTGATGTCTAGCACCTTGTTTAATATTTAATCCAGAATAATATTCCATAATAAATAAAGAAAAAGTTTTCCATCGCTCTTCGGTATATTTTGACCGTTGAAATAGGTAAAGTATTTTCTGTCAGGACCTGTTAAATTGAAGACTTGTCTTTATGAAGAGCTGGTTTTTTATAGCTTCAGGCTTTCAGGGTTCATCAAATTATATCTATTCTAACATAGGAATGCTGCAAATTGAGCTCATATGAGTTTTAAATAACTTCGAACCCAGTCTCCTAGATTTGTTTTATACCTTTATTATCTTTATTTCATACACCGATTCAACCTTGTTCACAAACTTAAGAGATAATAGAATTTGACTTAGTTTTAATATTTCTGAATGTTTGTTATGATGCATGGTTAATTAAAATTCAATCAATATTGAAACTGGAAGATATAAGCTCATAAACAAGAAAGATTAGAATAGAATGCAATTTCTGACCATAATCATTTCATACTGAATTGAATAATTTAAAACTATCGATATTATCCCTAAAAATCTTTCCACTTTTTTTTTTTTTTTGAAGATATAAATTACTTTTGACAGTTTCAAACAGAATCAAAACAACAAGGAACCACAGAATACTTTTTTATTTGGAACTACCCACCACAGAGACGTTATAATATTTTAATGTGATAATAATTTACTCTAATTATTCTGAGGAAAATTATAACTAAAGATCAATAATAGTTACAGATATTATCTTTCATTTAAAAAAACATTGCAAATATTAATTTTTTCTCTCCTGGGGTTCGGTGATAAATTAATATTCTATGGTAAGGTATTAAAATTTGACATAATCTATGAATAACCATTATTCAATATTTATGTTCTTGTTTACGTTATTTACTCTGATTATAAAAATCAGTAATTATAGTCTAAACAGAATAGATTCATATTAATGATTTAACAAAAATTTTTTATCAAAGAACACCTAGTTGATTTTTCAAAATCAAATTTAGGTATTTCTTCAAGAAAGTATAATTGCACACCTAAATCTGGAAATACTTGTAATCTATCCAGGTAAATTGTTATTGGGATTCAGTACAGAAAATACCTGTTCACTGGTCTCTGTCGAGGAGAAGAAACTTCAGAAATATCAGTGTTTGGAAAATCATAGATGATTTTTTCTGGTTTTGAGTGAAAAGAAAGCACAGTGACAACCTCTTGCATCGGAAGTTTCATAGAAATGATGGTTATCATGATTTGGAAATTTTAAGAAGAAAATTTCAAATGTATGATGATAACACCCAATAATTCTGAGGTTTTTTTGGAATTTCTCACTAGAAAGGCATGGTTTATAATCTTGAAGTAGAAAGAAAATATAGTAGAACAACAAAAATCTATGTTTATGGTGTTGAATTTTTTTTACCAGAAAATAAGTATTTTGTATCTTCCTTCTGGATATGGACCTCATCGGATGAAACATGAGTGAGTGAATCATTACTTAGAGGGAAAATAATGTTTTTAAACAATTCAGATTCAATAGTGAATGCTGTGGAAGGTATTTTTCATTCAAACTAAACTGGCCTACAGAGGGGTATTTGCCCAATGTGAAAACTAAAAATGCTTATAACTTTTGAACGCAGCTGAATTTGGAAAAACCGTAATGGAAAAAGTGTTTCATTTGATCTCAAGAACCTATGGTTAAAATTAACGCAGTGGTCAAAGACTCACCCTGTATATGCTATTTTGACAGCCTATGTTGATGGGAAGGTTATTCATGAGTTTTTTATATTTGTTGAATAAATTTATTATTACCTATTATTATTAGCAGAAATTTTATGTTGCTCACTATTAAGAGTAACTCAGGAATTAGCGTCACCCGAAACAGGTTGATTGAGGCGATTTCCTACTCCAGGTGTTTGGTTGGATATTTATTTCTCATTTTTTCCGTCAGTCCGGCTGGTTGATACATGATATGGACATTTTGAGCATAGCGATATCGTAGGTGCGTCAGTTTTTTTAGATATTTCCTCGCGCATAGAGTAGCAAGAACTGACATTTGAGTGTTCTTCCTAATTGCTGCCACTTCCACAGGAGGCCCCTAGAGCCAAGGACATCGAAATGGCTGAATACGTCATGTTCATGTTCTATGCGATAGAAGCCGTAGGATTGATTACATTTTTTTTGACAGATTTTTTTGAGATTCCAATTCTCGTATTTTTACTCAGAGCAAAAAATTATTCTCCATTAGAACTTCCTTCAATAACGAATTTTATAATTTTATCAGTATTTCATCAAAGAAGTGCACGGAAACTGCTTCAGCAGGATTTTTTTCAGGATGGGTGTTTTTTTTTGGTGTAAGACTAGACGTTTCATGTAAACAGGGAGGTGATTTATTTGCAGTTGCCTGTTTCCAACAGGAAGGATCTATATGTCATTGGCACTTCATACACATTAATTATTACATTGTGCACATATTTAAACTTATTTATGATTCGCAAAGTATGATTTCCAAAAGGGGTCGGTTTCTCTATCTTCACTGGACACCATCTTGAATAATGCAGAATATTCAAGCAACTTATAGCTTACCGAGCACAAAAATAGGGTCTACTATTAATTTAAATAAACAGTTCTCGGCCACCTGTATATTTATTCATTACGCAAGGGTGTAGATGAGTGGAACGACTAAAATATATTATTACGTACGAGATGTCTGTTATTAACACAATATGTTGTCAGCTTGAATGTGAAAATCTTATTGAAGAAGGTTGAAAAATATGGTATAACAGGCACAGCATTGGAGTGGATTCGGTCATATTTTAGGGAAAGAACACAGCTGGTAGAAATATATACAAACAATGGGTCAATAAAATCTAAACCTCTTGAATTGAAATTAGGAGTCCCCCAGGGAAGTATTGCTGGTCCTATTTTCTTTATTATGTACATCAATGACTTCATAGAAAATTCTCAACGCAACATAAATAAAGTGAGTATAGTGAATTATGGTTATGACACAAATCTCCTTCTTGTAAAAACTTTGTGGTCAGAGTTAAGACAACTGTATTCCAGCATGCTGAGATATGGTTTGAAGAGAATAACCTCATTTTGAATTTTTTGTTCTATTTCATCCTACAAATTCTGGAATACTACTACCCGAGAATATTTTGTTACAAAATGAGGAATACACTTTATCGGGAAGTGTAAGATTTCTTGGCCTCTATGTGGATGAAGAACTAAATTGGAATACGCATATTCAACAACTTTGCAATAAGATAGGATCTCATGCTTTGAGGGTTACCTCAAAGTATGTTGACACCGTAACACTAAGAACTGCCTATTATGGAACCATTGAATCACAACTGAGATTTGGAATTACTGTTTATGGGAGTGAAAATATGTCATCCTTATTCATCCTGCAGAAAAAGGCAGTCAGAATAATATGTAATCTGAAGTTCAGGGAATCATGTCGAGGTTTCTTCAAACAAAAGAGTATATTAATGATTTATGGAATATATATACAAGAATGCCTCCTATTCTTCCATGAGAATCAAGTAATGTTTAGCAAATATAAAAATCTTGAAGAAGCATATAACACCAGAACCTCATCTAATAATCCTAAATATAGGTTAACAACAAGTCAAAGACAAATGCAGTACAGGTGCCTGAAACTTTTCAATGGTCTACCTGCGGTAATACAGAGGGGAAGCAACTTCGAATTGTTAAAGAGAACAATTTTTAAACTTCTTTTGAACTTAAAGCCTTATTGTGTTTTGTGTTTTCATGAAATGAACATTCTTTGTTTAACATTATTTCATTTCATTAGTTATCAGTAACCATTGATTTTAAATGAAAATAATTTGTTGTTGTTATGTCAGTTATACCTACAATGACGAATGACATCCGTCATTCCTACCAGATGTTCAATCATCGATAAGCGTACGTTCCTAATTTTCTCCATCAAAATTTCATAATTAAATATGTAGAAAAGCACTGACGTTTGATCGCTTGATACTGATTGACACAATTAATGAAAAATTGCCTAGAATGAATTTCAAAGGTTGTCATAATGGTGTATGTAAATGGTCATGGTCAATATATTTGCCAAGCTTCATCGATGGTTCTTTCGATTATGGTTGAAATTGCTCACAAAATTATCCACTTCTTTGTGCAGTGAATGTTCGTTAGTAGCTTCAACATTTCCTCACACATCACATTTGACACCGGGAACTGTCTTCGAATTCATTAGGGATGTAACATCCTTGGTTTTCTTTCATACAAAAAATCGTAGTATCATTTCACCCTATGTTGAGACGCCACTGCCCTCACATACCGCGAAATAGAGTTGATGGTCAAAATAAATTCTATGGTTAGAAGTGTGAAGTTTCCACGTCAACCTATGCGACTGCAAGGCAGGGGAACCGGAGAAAAGAAGGAATCGAAGATGGTGTTGATTATTATTATCAGTTGAGTGGTGAGCGAATTGAGTTCTTTTTTCGAAAGTTGTTAGTGCTTGTGTGAGTGCTAAACCGAAGCCATTGCTACATTGAGTGCCGCTCGAATCTATTTTTCAGGTAGAATTCAGATTAATTTAATTATTATGAAAGATCCATCCAGTTTACTAACCCTTTTGTTGGTAAACAACATTGGAATTCTCATTGTTTCAGGAAATTTAGTGTTTTCGTATCTATGCCATTATCATGATTACCACGCGATACGTTGCCGAGAACACACGCGTGTAGTTGTGCTCCTTCAGATACGGCTAGTGATATTTCGTCATTTCAAATAACACCAATATTTATTTGTTCACCTTCTCAACCTCACTGAATAGTAGCAATATGTCAACAAGACAAAAATCTGAGTTCGAAAAGTCTTTGATTGAAGCCCTAAAATCTGAAAATGTTATCAAAGAAATATCTGATGCCATCATCAACACCATCAGCAGGAAATTCGCTGAAAAATTCGATCTTTATGAAGCTAAAATAGCCACCCTGGAAAGTGAAATTCAAGTGCTTAAATCGAATGCTGATAAAAATGAAAATAATTTCACCGAAGACACACGTAAGAAACTCGAACGGAAAGTGGATTATCTCGAGCAGAGAACAAAAAATAAAAACATCCGTCTTATCGGCATCAAGGAATCCCGTGAAGAAAATGTGTTGACCCAGGTCAAGAAACTCTTTCAAGATAAGTTCAACATATCGGTCGTCGATGAAATCACATCTGTGTACAGAACAGGTGCCACTGATAAGAAAAATTCCCGTCATCTCATCGTTGTTTTCAGAAATACGGAATTTAAAAATATTATATTCAAGAAAAAGAAACTTCTCAAAGGATCGAATATAGTTATGAAGGAAGACCTTACTCACGACAGATGGAAACTAGTCAGATAGTCATCGGAGATGTATGGGTTCAATAACGTTTGGACGTCTAATGGAGCTGTCTTCGTCAGATCGGAGATGGGTGTTAAAAAACTGATTTCTGGTGTGTAGTTAGTAAGTTTAATTTTCGTTTATTGCGGCTCACTAGCTGTGTCATTTTTTTTTTTTCGGCACTTCTGGCGCATTGGCGAATTTATTAAGAAATGCTTTTGTTGGGTCATTTGAATGTACAATCTTTGGTTCCTAAATTCTACGAATTAAAGGTCTTTATTGAGCAGAATAAATTTGACATACTCGCACTGACATGGTTAAATGATTCAGTTGATTCGGGAAGTTTGATGATTACTGATTTCAATTTTGTAAGGGCGGATAGGAATAATGGTGCGAGAGGCGGGGGGGTTTCGTTATATATTCATAATAGATATCGATTTGAACGGCTTGATGTTCCAAACGATTTTAACTTAGAACAGTTATTCGTAAAAATTAGTTGTAAAGGAACTTCTTTTGTAGTTGCTGTTGTTTATAAACCCCCTCACTTACCTTATAAACTTTTTATTGATGCTCTAGAAACTAGCTTAACTCATGCTTTATCTTATTGTGAGGATGTTATCTGTGTTGGAGATGTTAACGTTAATTTTTTGGATGTGGATTTACCTTCTGTGAAATATTTCGATTCCATGCTTTCTTCTATTGATATGCAGCAACTTATTCGGGAGCCGACTCATATTACCTCGACTTCGGAATCGCTTATTGATGTTATTTTAAGCAATGAAAACGGCATTGTGACGTCGGCCTTCTCGTGTCCATCTCCCTTTTCTCGACACAAATGTGTAGCTTGTAAGATGAGAATACATAAAACAAAGATTGAACCGCGGATTTTCACCATCAGGGATTGCAGAGGGTTCGATGAGCAGTTGCTGTTCGATGACATTTCTGCTGCTGATTTTTCTAGATTATTTCACATGTATGAAATTGATGAGAAGGTGAGGTTTTTTTCGGATACATTGATGGAGTTATTTAATAAACATTTTCCTGCGAGAGTTATTAGAACATCGAAGAGGCGTGCACCATGGATGACTGATAGAATAAGAGGTCTGATGAGGGAAAGAGACAAAGCCAAGGCTCGATATAAAAAACATAAAGCTGAGGATAGGTGGGAGGAATACAAGCACCTGCGTAATGTAGTGAATCAGGCTGTAAAAAAGGAGAAGCGGTTATATTTTCATCATGTCACCGTTAATGCGTCGAGTAGAGAACAATGAAAGGAACTCAAATCTCTTGAATATGGAACAAATCACGGTCTGATCTTAATTTCGATGACCCTGATGAGATTAATGATTTTTTTCTGAAAAATCCATCCCTTAGTGCAGATAGTTCGGTATTGGATTATTATAAAGATAATTTGATTTGTTTAGAGGAGTTCAATTTTAGTCTTGTGGATGAGGAAACGGTTCTGAAATTCTTGCAGAATCTGAAAAATAGTTCTCCTGGTTTCGATAATCTTTCGATTTCGTTTATCAAGATATGTTGTCCTCTTATCCTTCCTTTTGTTGTTAACATCTTTAATACAATTTTGCTTGATTCAAAATTCCCTACATCCTGGAAGCATGCTCAGGTTACCCCTATTCCCAAAAATCGTAGTCCTCAGCAACTCTCTGATCTTAGACCCATCAGCATTTTGTCAGGTTTATCCAAGCTGTTTGAAAAAATAATGGCTGACCAACTTGCCGAATATCTTGAAAGAAATTCGATTTTGCCCGGAGTTCAATCGGGTTTTCGTCCGGGATACAGCTCCACTGGCGTAATGCTGGGGGTGACGGATGATATCCTGCGCTCACTTGATGACTCTAAGTGTGTGGCTTTGTTTTTGCTAGACTTTAGCAGGGCCTTCGATACGGTTAAACATGATGTTCTTTTGGCTATTTTGGAATCGTGTGGAGTCCGCGGGAATGCTCTGCGCCTTTTCGAGTCATACCTGAAGCTGGGTGGTAGAACCAGCCAGGCTAGGAATATTCTAGATGGTGTTCCTCAAGGTTCGATCCTGGGCCCTCTCCTTTTTTTGGTTTACACCTGCCAGTTCGTCACCTTTATTCAATATTGTAGGGTCCTTATGTACGCAGATGACTTTCAACTCTATTATGATTTCACCATAGATGACCTGGATGATGCAGCATTGAAGATGAATGAGGATCTGAATAAACTGGCCGACATTGCCGCGAAACATGCGTTGAAACTGAATGCGAAAAAATCATCTGCTCTCGTATTCGGATCGAACAAGAACAAACAAATTATTAAGGACAGATACGAACCGACAATAAATAATGATGTCATCCAATTCGTTGATAACGCAAGAGACTTGGGTCTGATAATAGACGATTCTCTCAGGTTTCGTGAGCACGTGGTGAGTGTGGTTCGGAGGGCGTATGGTGCGTTAAGAATTCTGTACCCACATAGGTCGTACCTTCCAGTGCATACCAAGAGGGTTCTGTGCGAATCTTTGGTCCTGTCGCAGTTCACTTATTGTTCACCTGTCTATAGTTTTTGTCTGGACAAAGAAACTTTGGACCGGATCCAACGTGTACAGAATTCCTGTATTAGGTTCATTTATGGAATTAGGAAATATGATCATGTGTCTCATAAGTTGGGAGAATTGGGTTGGCTTCCGATGAGGACTTGTTTCGAATTTTTTTCTTTGTGTGCATTTCACAATATCATTCTAAAGAGAAGCCCACCATATCTCTTTAATAGATTGGTATACAGAACGGACGTACATAACATCAACATACGTAGAAGAAATATTTTGTCGTGTCCCCGTCACAGAACATCCACTTTTAAAAGAAGTTTCAGTTATAATATATGTAAGCTGTACAATGGTGTTCCTGATCATTTGAAACTATTGAGTCAGCATATGTTCAAGAAAAAGATCAAGACTTATCTTTTCGATTCCCCATCACTATAGTTCCTCTGTCATCTTGTGAATTTCTGTCTCTATAAATGCTCATACTTATATATTTTGCTTTTGTTGACTTTTTACAATTTTCTCTTTGTTTCTAATTTTAGATTAAGATATGTTCAAATGTGCATTTTGTATATAACAAGGGTTAAGTGGTAGAGCACCTTCGGGTGAACTTCCCCTTGAGATTTCTTGTGAAATAAAGACCTTATTATTATTATTATTATTATAGAGTGTTTCTTAATTATTGTTTAATTCAATTATGTATTAGGTGGTGTTTAGGCATTTGTCATCAATACTGTTGTCTTGTGAATGTAATTCCTTTGTTCACATAATGCTTTGTTTGATTTCATATAACTATTTCCTTTGTTCACATAATGCTTTGTTTAATTTCATTTAACTATTTCCTTTGTTCACATAATGCTTTGTTTAACTTCATATAACTATTTCCTTTGTCTAATTTCATATAACTCTATTTCCTTTGTTCACATAATGCTTTGTTTGATTCATATAACTCTATTTCCTTTGTGCACTTAATGCTTTGTTTGATTCATGTAACTCCTTATAGCATGTGATTCCATCATTTTCGATATTATGGCCTTTGAAGTTCAGGTATCTACCATAACAATGAATGCCTTATTTGCAGCTTTCTACAATGTGTTACTGGAGTGTAACCGATCAACTTTATTTACTGTTCCCTATGGTGCAATAGGAATTGCCAATCGCTCTGGGGTTCTGAGCCTGTGATTAAGCCGGAACATATGGAGACCTCCACTAGTGGTAGTACTAGTATGGTCGATATGGAATAATGGATGTAACCAGTGTACGGAGCATTCTGGTGTTATATCGAAGGTTAACGTTGTTAAGTTACCCCTGTCTCATGTAATCATTATGTATGTCTCGTGCTGTTGTAATTGGTCATTTTACTGTGTAATGTACTTGCCTCACTATTCATGGTTATTGTTGTGTATATTTCGTACTGTGTTAACTTATTCTTCTTACTGTCGTGATGTATCTTCTTGTTGTCGTTATGTATATTTCCTTCGGTTGATTATGTAGATTCTCTGCTTTCATTATTTATATTGCTTATTATCGTTTACCTATACCTGTCTCTGTTATTTATGTCCATAATGCATTCTGGTTCTTATTATTTACGTATGATGGATATTCTATGAAGATTTGTTGTTTATTTATGCTATGATCTCGTACTGCTATCTATTTATCTATATTCTCGTATTACATGATATTTCATTTAGGGGTCTCGAGATTGTGGACCATTCCTATACTGTTGTATGAGATTTCTTAGGTTCCTGGATCAAAGGCCTTGAAGGGCCGGTTCCAAACGCCTTAAGGCAGGGACCGTTACCATCATGTGCTATAAGGCATGAAAGAATATACCTTTTTTTAATCAACCGCGAAACTTTTTGTCATTTTTTCAGAGCCGCCGCTGGAACTCCATGACCTTCCCTGTGTTTCCAATTCCTTAGCTCATACAATATTATAGTTATGGCTCACATACCCTGGGGCCGTGACCATGACGATGGTCATAATTAGTCGTTTACCTCTTTACCATGATTATTAACCTTGTTGCCTTATTGAAGTATATGATTATTAATTCTTGTTGTACTATTGAGGTTGTCCTATTTACCATCTCTACTATACTCTTGTATTATGGAAGTTGCTCTGATTATCCTGATTATCGTCTGTGATGTATTGTTATAGTTTCTTTTCCTGGATTGTTATGCTCATCTTCGCTAACTGTTAATATCTGATCATTTAGTTTAAACAAGTGCCCTAACATCACCTAACAAGGGGTTTTATGCCTGAGGCTTTCCCCTATATTTTTTTAGACCCCTAATAAATAGCTGATTGTCTGGGTCTAACCGTTGTGTTTTATTTACCATCTTTGTTTCCCAATTATTTTCACTAATCTCAATTATCACGAACTTGAATTATTACGTAAACATAACGTAGAGTCCTACCCTTGCTAGACGATCACATTAAATGGCCAAGTCTTTGTATCTGGAGTCATTCAGACTCCAGTGCCGTAGTTAATTTTGAAAATGATATTTATCATTGTTTTCGAAAGAAAAAGTGGCAAATGTTACAGGGATAAAAAAATATTGAATATTTGGATATAAAATATAATGGCATTCATGCCCTTTTATTCTGTAGCAGTTTTCTTCACCTTACTTTCGATATTCATAAAAATCTCTTGTAATATCACAATCACACGATAATAACACTAGAACTCGAAATAAAATGTTCTTTTCCAAAGTAAAATTGACACTAGAAAAATTCCATTTGATATATTCGTTGAGGGAACTTTGAATGTTTCAGTTATCGATCACTAATAAGTCACAAACTAATTTAGGCTTCTCAATAGATTAAAATCTCTAATTTTTAAACGTCTTTATATACTGAGGAAATCGAACATCTTGAAATTAAATGAGATTGAAAAATGTCCTGAATATCAATAACCTCAATCTACTTGCCAAACTTTGTGAATAGTTCATGAATAACTCATGAAATATCAAGAACAAAAAAAAAACTTTCAGGAATCTTCACATCTTTTAAATCCATGAATTTTCACGAAATTTAGCAGACATATTCGTTTCAACGTCATTCAAATAGGTTACAAGTTATGAATTGATCAGGTGGATATTCTAGGCTTCATCCAGGAAACCAAATTTCAGATGCTCATAATATCTGAACCATTCGACGGATTTGACCCAATAACGAAGTTGATCGAGACATTTGGACAACAAACCTATTCTGAAAATATGAAAAGTAACTCATTATTCGGCTGATAGAAAGTATACGGTCGGCTAGCCGGACACACTCAATTTTGACCTTGGATTCTTAATCAGGATGTTAAATCCAATCGATTTAGACAATTTTCGATATTCAAAAATTACAGATATTTGGCCAAAACGTTGTTCTAGTTGTTATGGATTTATTCTATAAGATATATTCTGCAGTTATCAAATCACTCATCATAGAACGTTTTTATATGATTATCACTACTTATAATAATTTATTCAGAAGAATTGATTCACTGGATTTGAATGAGAATTGAAAATTGTCGATAAAAAATCGGTTTTAGATCTAGAAGAATCATATGGAGATAGTTTACGTTCAATGAGATATGGAAATACCGGGTGTGCCATTTGAAATAGGAATGTTTTTGTTTGAGAATCGATTATGATCACTCTGTATATTCTTGGGTTCAAATTTATTCTTCTGTATGGGAGCAGCAAGTATTTCTTATCAGAAATGCACTCTTCGTGTTCCTTTTTTTTCAGCAATTGCTATTAGAATCAACTCCATATTTTCAATTTTCACGATTTTCTCGTGAATGGTGCATGAAATGTGCAAAGTGAACTGAAAAAACCCATTATAATTTGAGTTTGCCATTTCATTTTCGATTTCATATAAAAGGTGTGATATCCAAAAAAGTGTAACTTTGGTCTATATCTTATCAATGGAATATATGAATGTAATATTTAGCAGACTTCTAACTACACTTCTCACATCACAAAATAAAACATTTCCGAAATATCTTCATTCATAGATTCAAAATGGGCATCACGTCAATGGTTGGACGCAGATTTATTTTCACTCCAATTCAATTTCTCTCTGATTTCATTTCTTCTTTGGATTATGTTGAAATATTCATTTTGCATACTACAAGGGTTAAGTGCTAGGTCACATTTTGGTGAAATTTTCTTTGAAATATCTTATACAATGAAGATTCTATTATTATTTTGTTATTATTATTATTATTACCATTATTATAGAAATATTACTCTACTTGCAAAAATTGAATGGAAAAAAAGGTTCACTTACTTCCACTTCCAACTCGAATCCAGGAAGGTAGGATAGTGGCAAAGGGTGGAAGGGATTGCCGAATGGAGATGTGTGAAATTTGATGATCAGCTCGGGACCGCTGCTTATTATCTGAGGGATCGTCTCTCCACTGCATAGATGAGCAAGGGTTGTTGCTCCTTGTCCCCAACCATCCAAGATTTCAATATAATCCTGCATCATATTGCACTGATCCCAAATTCTGAAAATATCGAAAACATTACCATTTTATGGTAAATGAAGGAGTCAATCGTACGTAAATGGATCTTTATTGATAAAATTTGCTCTACATGTTTCGCCTTGTTAGGGCATCTTCAGGAGCTCTGTAAAATGGAGAAAATATGAAAACATGAAACATGAACATGAAAACATGAAATAAAATACTACAACACTGTGACATTTTCAAGAACTTACTCGTCAAGATTATACAGGTTGACATAAACATAAACCTTTCCGGTTATTATAAAATTCAGATTTAGGAGAACAAGCACACTTTTCAGACAAAGCTGATTCTTAGTAAAACTTTTCCAATGGTGAATTTCAATCGTTCAAATGACAGCGTCAGTTTCATTTTATGGTTAACATTGACAATTGACATTATTGACAAAGACGTGAGATGAGAAGTGACGCAAGTAATGGGTGTGTTCGGAAATTTCATAAACGCAGTAATCAAATTAAACTTTCAAATATAGGATGATAGCTGAGGTGTGATTCCGTTTGAGTGTTTAAACATTTGTTTTGGTGTGTTTTCAAATTTTTGGCTATCTCATAAATTTCCATAAGGTCAAGTTTGTTGCCCTTATCTAAATTGTGCAAAAGAGTAACATTTTCTGACTCATCAAATTCATGTTCGTTTATTCTTAAGTGTCGTCCAAAAGAACTCTTGTCTTTGTAGTTCCTTATATGTTCAGATATTCTAGTCCCCAGAGCTCTAAACGTCTTTCCTATATAAAATTTGTCACAGGTTTTACAGTTTAATTTGTATACGCCATTCTTCTCCAGTATGGGTGTTTTATCCTTGCAATTAAGTAGATGGCTATGGAGACAATTATTAGCTTTAAAGACTATTTCAATATTGTGTTTTTCAAAAATTTTTTTAATTGGGTAGCACATATTTCCGTAAAATGGCAATGAGAATCTTCCAATTACTTGTTTTTTAGCATCTGGGGACTGATCATTTCGGTGTGGCTCATTGTGCAATTTCAAAACTTCCTCATCAGCAGTCTGTCCACCACATCTGAGGTGTAACCATTTTTGTAAGCTACATATTTGATTATCTGTAATTCCCTGTTGAAACTGTCTCTGCTCAACGGTAAATGTAACATTCTGTGGACATAAGAGTTTAGAGCAGCAAACTTATGGCATGCTGGGTGGTTTGAGCTCTCATTGATGGTTGCTACAGTTTGGGATTCCTTTCTGTGTACATCCACAGATACTCTGTTATGGTCTAAGGTAAGAGTTAAATCCAGGAAATTAATCTGGTTGAAACCAATTTCCAAGGTGAAGTGGATGTTTTCATGCAGAGTGTTAAACAAATTCAACAACACCCAAGCTAGATCTGTGCTGCCAGTGAATATTATTAGGATGTCATCAACATATCTGTAGTATTTGAAAATGTGTTTTATTATGGGTGTTTTCAAACTAAATAAGACCTTTTCCAAATTATCCATGAAAATTTCTGCCATGAGAGAAGATGGAGGTGCTCCCATAGGCAAGCCCATCTCCAATTTATATATTTCATTGTTGAACTGGCAAAAGTTCTGTTCCAAAGATAGCTTGAGTAGACCTAGGATGTCCTTTCTCAGTTCAGGGTTGACGTTTTTCTTAAGTAGCTCTTTCTCGATCAGTGAAACACATTCAACAGGGGATTGAAGTGAATAGGTTTTTAGCATCAAGTGATATTAACTTGGCCCCCTCTGGGATCTGTAAGTCTTTCAATGATTCTGCTAATTTAATACTATTCTTTATGCTGTAAGTGGGTATGAACTCCGTTAATTCCTTCAACTCTTCATTTAGAAACTGGCTTATTTTGTAAGCAGGTGTGTTTACGTAACTTACTACTGGTCTTATGGGTGCGTTAACCTTATGCAGTTTTGGGAGGCCATATAACTTAGGGACCTTTGGGTTTGGGTGGATCAACTTTCTGTATTTACCGTAGTTATTCTCAAACTCTTCTGATAATTTGAAGTTTTTTACTTTATTAATAAGAATTGAAGTGGGGTTGTTGTTCAATCTGGTGAAGCCGTTATCATTCAAGAATTCCTCCACTTTACTGACATAAAGGCTCCTCTCTAACACCACTAAGCATGCACCTTTGTCGGCTTTCACTACTGTTAAATTATTCTCTCTGATTTTCTTCTTGATGTTGTTAATGTCTTTCATCATTTCTTTTGTTCTACTGTTATGTTTCGATATTCTTCTCTTTTCGTTGAGGAAATGGCTTTTACAGTTGGCACGGATTTCATTTTTGCTGTCTGCGTCCAAATATGATCTCTCCAACACAGCATCCACACTTACGGCAAGTGTATCCAATTGGTGTTTAGAATGGTTAGGTATAGAGTGTTTAAGTCCCATATTCAAGATTTTCATTTCTCCTTCCGAAAATTGTACAGTTGACATATTTATTAAGTTAGGGTGGAAGTTGAAAGGTGGGTCTGGTTCATTCACACTTCTTCCATTCTTTTTGTTTGCTTTTTCTGTTCGTAGGTGTTCCAATTTTTTCTTTAGAATGTCGGTTTTCCATATTCTCAGGGTTTCTACCTCACATTTTGTCTCGTCTATGACCTGTCTACGTTCTAGGTTATTCAGGCTGTTCAAATGTTTGACCATGTTTCCCAACATTAAGTTTGTGTTTCTCAGTTGGGTGTAATGTATTTTTATCTCCTTTTTCAGAAATTTCTTCCTAATTCTCCAGTCCTCTTCGTCATTTAGTTTTTTCGACAATTTGAAGTTACAGAATCTAGGTGTCAACTCTTCCAAAATGCAAGTTCTAACAAACCAGATGCTCAGTTTTATGTTGCAGGCTTTGATGGAAGCTCTCCTGTATTTAATGGCCAAGTTTGACGTACCATCTTCATATAATAAACTACTAACCAAGTGGCCATAATCCATTTTGAATATTATGGTAAATGAATGGAAGAAGTGTGAATGAACCAGACCCACCTTTCAACTTCCACCCTAACTTAATAAATATGTCAACTGTACAATTTTCGGAAGGAGAAATGAAAATCTTGAATATGGGACTTAAACACTCTATACCTAACCATTCTAAACACCAATTGGATACACTTGCCGTAAGTGTGGATGCTGTGTTGGAGAGATCATATTTGGACGCAGACAGCAAAAATGAAATCCGTGCCAACTGTAAAAGCCATTTCCTCAACGAAAAGAGAAGAATATCGAAACATAACAGTAGAACAAAAGAAATGATGAAAGACATTAACAACATCAAGAAGAAAATCAGAGAGAATAATTTAACAGTAGTGAAAGCCGACAAAGGTGCATGCTTAGTGGTGTTAGAGAGGAGCCTTTATGTCAGTAAAGTGGAGGAATTCTTGAATGATAACGGCTTCACCAGATTGAACAACAACCCCACTTCAATTCTTATTAATAAAGTAAAAACTTCAAATTATCAGAAGAGTTTGAGAATAACTACGGTAAATACAGAAAGTTGATCCACCCAAACCCAAAGGTCCCTAAGTTATATGGCCTCCCAAAACTGCATAAGGTTAACGCACCCATAAGACCAGTAGTAAGTTACGTAAACACACCTGCTTACAAAATAAGCCAGTTTCTAAATGAAGAGTTGAAGGAATTAACGGAGTTCATACCCACTTACAGCATAAAGAATAGTATTAAATTAGCAGAATCATTGAAAGACTTACAGATCCCAGAGGGGGCCAAGTTAATATCACTTGATGCTAAAAACCTATTCACTTCAATCCCCTGTTGAATGTGTTTCACTGATCGAGAAAGAGCTACTTAAGAAAAACGTCAACCCTGAACTGAGAAAGGACATCCTAGGTCTACTCAAGCTATCTTTGGAACAGAACTTTTGCCAGTTCAACAATGAAATATATAAATTGGAGATGGGCTTGCCTATGGGAGCACCTCCATCTTCTCTCATGGCAGAAATTTTCATGGATAATTTGGAAAAGGTCTTATTTAGTTTGAAAACACCCATAATAAAACACATTTTCAAATACTACAGATATGTTGATGACATCCTAATAATATTCACTGGCAGCACAGATCTAGCTTGGGTGTTGTTGAATTTGTTTAACACTCTGCATGAAAACATCCACTTCACCTTGGAAATTGGTTTCAACCAGATTAATTTCCTGGATTTAACTCTTACCTTAGACCATAACAGAGTATCTGTGGATGTACACAGAAAGGAATCCCAAACTGTAGCAACCATCAATGAGAGCTCAAACCACCCAGCATGCCATAAGTTTGCTGCTCTAAACTCTTATGTCCACAGAATGTTACATTTACCGTTGAGCAGAGACAGTTTCAACAGGGAATTACAGATAATCAAATATGTAGCTTACAAAAATGGTTACACCTCAGATGTGGTGGACAGACTGCTGATGAGGAAGTTTTTGAAATTGCACAATGAGCCACACCGAAATGATCAGTCCCCAGATGCTAAAAACAAGTAATTGGAAGATTCTCATTGCCATTTTACGGAAATATGTGCTACCCAATTAAAAAAATTTTTGAAAAACACAATATTGAAATAGTCTTTAAAGCTAATAATTGTCTCCATAGCCATCTACTTAATTGCAAGGATAAAACACCCATACTGGAAAAGAATGGCGTATACAAATTAAACTGTAAAACCTGTGACAAATTTTATATAGGAAAGACGTTTAGAGCTCTGGGGACTAGAATATCTGAACATATAAGGAACTACAAAGACAAGAGTTCTTTTGGACGACACTTAAGAATAAACGAACATGAATTTGATGAGTCAGAAAATGTTACTCTTTTGCACAATTTAGATAAGGGCAACAAACTTGACCTTATGGAAATTTATGAGATAGCCAAAAATTTGAAAACACACCAAAACAAATGTTTAAACACTCAAACGGAATCACACCTCAGCTATCATCCTATATTTGAAAGTTTAATTTGATTACTGCGTTTATGAAATTTCCGAACACACCCATTACTTGCGTCACTTCTCATCTCACGTCTTTGTCAATAATGTCAATTGTCAATGTTAACCATAAAATGAAACTGACGCTGTCATTTGAACGATTGAAATTCACCATTGGAAAAGTTTTACTAAGAATCAGCTTTGTCTGAAAAGTGTGCTTGTTCTCCTAAATCTGAATTTTATAATAACCGGAAAGGTTTATGTTTATGTCAACCTGTATAATCTTGACGAGTAAGTTCTTGAAAATGTCACAGTGTTGTAGTATTTTATTTCATGTTTTCATGTTCATGTTTCATGTTTTCATATTTTCTCCATTTTACAGAGCTCCTGAAGATGCCCTAACAAGGCGAAACATGTAGAGCAAATTTTATCAATAAAGATCCATTTACGTACGATTGACTCCTTCATTTACCATAATATTCAAAATGGATTATGGCCACTTGGTTAGTAGTTTATTATTACCATTTTACTCTGGGTTAATAACTTGAATATTTGTTTCCGCTGTATAGTCTTTAGAACATAAGGGCCAAGTAATTTTTTTTTCTTATGAATGTGTGCATAATTTCTGTTCATATATACAGGGTCTTTCACGAGGAACCTCACCCATATTTATACGGGAAACTACTGAACGTATTTTCATGAAATTCAGCACTTATAAGTATTTCACGATGCTGATAAAATCTAAAATATTTTTAAGGCATGAGCACCTCCGGCTTTTCCGGAAATGACGTTAACCTCCGTTTTTTCCATTTTTTTATTGCAGAAATAGATTCCTTAGAAAATTTCAAGTTATTTTGATGTAACATTCTTCAGTTTTGGTTGGAAAATTCTCTCTGAGCGGGAAAATTCGAAAAAAAAAATCGAAAATAGAGCTCTGCTGAAACAAGAATAACTTCGAGGTTTTTGGATGGAAAAGTTTCATTTTTGAGATTTTTTAAGATGTAAGATTGATGTATCCAATTTGAAAATCGAAATCGCGATTCATGATACAGGGGGTGAAAAAATCGCTTTCAAAGTTAGGGATGACAAAATCGTGAAAAATCAATTTTTTCAAATTAGAACCCTATTTTTTTATGGCAGCTATTGAATCTACGTTGAAAAATAATGTGAGTGAATGCATCACACCATTGCCCTAAAGTGGATATTTTCTGAGTTATTCACAAAAAACTGTTTTTCGTCTTGAATTTTCAGCTATTTCTTTTCCCTTCACGCCAAAAACATAAAATTTTCAGGAACTGTTACTTAAACCATGTTTTAGATTTTACATACTGATTTCGTCAGGAGAACAGAGTTTTGCGAAGCTATGATGATTCGATTTCAAGAGAATGAAAACTTTTTGGACTGTATAATTTGGACATCAGAAAGAATGGTTCTTTCAATAGGCATAACAGTCATTATTGGGATGAAGAGAACAACCACCACTTCAGATAATGGAACTTTCAAGAGACCTGGAGTTTCAATATTTTTTGCGCCATCAAAAATAATGCAATTCTCGATATTCACATTTATGATGGGACTTCAACTGGTAAGATAGAACACTACACATGTTTGCATTATTTAAAGAATGTTCTCCCTTAGGAGATAGATATTCTGACATATTGACTCAAATAATTGAGCCGCTAGTACAGAACCATAATGACTTATGGTATCAACAAGATGACGCGCCTCCACACAATTCACTCAATGTGTCAAATATCCTATGCAGGCTATTTGCCACCACGTTCTCCCGATTTAACTCCTTTAGACTATTATGTTTGGGGTAGGATAAAAAATATTGTCTACTCAACTCCCCTGATTGATAAAGAGGACTGCATAGAACGAGTCAGAAATGCGTCCAGGTTTGTTTTGATTTTTAGATTCATAGTTTTGAAACTCAATTTGGTTTTTAAACACTTTTGCAGATCTCTTCCTCCTGATGAAATAAGAAGAGCAACGCACGAAGCATTCCGGAGACGTATAAATAAATGTCTAGAAATTAACGGTCAAAACTTTGAGCAAATAACAGTTCCTGAAAATTGTTGTCTTTGGCTTGAAGGGAAAAGAAATAGCCTCGGAAATAGCTGACGAAAAACAGTTTTTTGTGAATAACTCAGAAAATATCCACTTTAGGGCAAGGGTGTGATGCATACACTCACATTATTTTTTAACGTAGATTCAATATCTGCCATAAAAAAATGGGGTTCTAATTTGAAAAAATTGATTTTTCACGATTTTGTCATTCCTAACTTTGAAAGCGCGATTTTTTCACCCCCTGTATCAAGAATCGTGATTTCGATTTTTAAAGTGGATATATCAATCTTACATCTTGAAAAATCCCAAAAATGAAAATTTTCCATCCAAAAGCCTCGAAGTTATTCTTGTTTCAGCGGAGCTCTATTTTCGATTTTTTTCGAATTTTCCCGCTCAGAGAATCTTCTAACCAAAACTGAAAAATGTTACATCAAAATAACTTGAAATTTTCTAAGGAATCTATTTCTGCAATAAAAAAATGGTGTAATTTGAAAAACGGAAGTTGACGTCATTTCCGGAAAAACCGGAGGTGCTCATGCCTTGAAAAAATTTTAAGATTTCATCAGCATCGTGAAATACTTATAAGTGCTGAATTTCATGAAAATACGTTGAGTAGTTTTCCGTATAAATATGGGTGAGGTTCCTCATGAAAGACCCTGTATTTTGTCACTCAGTTACTCATAACTCAAGTTTCAATAACGAACTTGACCGAGATATTTGGACAATTAAATTATTCTGAAAATATGAAAGCTCTAGCTCATCTCTTTTGGATGCTAGAGAGGATACGGCGGGCCGGACAGACTCAACTTTCGCCACGGATCCTTCATCTGGGAGTCGAACCCAATCGATTGAGACCATTTTCGGCTCGATATTAGAAAATTACAGACTTTTGGGCAAAATGATAGGCACTCTGTTCGGGTGAACAAGAGCGCGCAAAACCCAAACATTACAATTGGTCTGTGGCCCACATTTTCTAGTTCCACAGATTATTTACTTTTAGGTTGTCAAAGAAGTCACATGTCACTAAATATGTTACGGAAATTGAAGACCTTGATTATGATTCCAAAATGCCCCAAGGATTGATAATAATAATTATTCATGCTAATAAATAGTAGTGAATTTTACATATGTCAACAACTAACTCAGCAAAAATTATACTACTTCTGAAAATCAGAAAAATCATAAGAAAAGATTTGTTCTTATGAATATAGCTATTTTCGTTATGAATAATCTTTCGCCTTCATTTAAAATTTTATTATGTAGCCATTTTCACTGTTGTTAACAGCTTTTTATAAGTTTTTGGAGCTTTATATTCATATATATAAATAATTTAGAAGTAATTTTCTTGGGGTCAGAGCACGGGATCACAATTAGGATTTCATCTATTTTTTGTATATTAATGATTAACTACATATGTTTCGGCGTACATTGTGCCTTTTTCAAGTTTATGTGCTACAAACACAGTGACAATCACATCTAAAATGTAACTAGATTATTAGGTGTTTTTTAATATTTTGATATTTTCATACAGTCATCAATAACTAAAACATAATGTTACTCACATGCGTCAGTTGCTGTAGAGAAAGAGGCAAACTGAATGGAGAACATTCCTCAGAAAATAGCTACGAGGCTATAATATCAAATGACAAAAATGGAGACATTCAAAAACCGACAGATTCAAAAACGGATACAAACAGTCGTTTTTAGGTTAGGAGAGACCACAGATGAGAGCAGAGAAGGCAAGAGACCAATTTCAAATCTATGAAAACGAGGCGGTGGCGTTTAACGAGGTACGGGGGCCACCTCTTAAGTCTAGATGCAGGAGATAACTATAAATGTTACTGAGACCTTTTATGTCTGTTCTTTTATTAACACTATTGTTGTTTTCGTTAATAAAGTGTTAATAAAAGAACAGACATAAAAGGTCTCAGTAACATTTATAGTTATCTCCTGCATCTAGATTTAAGAAGTGGCCCCCGTACCTCGTTAAACGCCACCGCCTCGTTTTCATAGATTTGAGCAGAGAAGGCAAGAGACCAATTTCAAATCTATGAAAACGAGGCGGTGGCGTTTAACGAGGTACGGGGGCCACCTCTTAGAGTCTAGATGCAGGAGATAACTATAAATGTTACTGAGACCTTTTATGTCTGTTCTTTTATTAACACTATTGTTGTTTTCGTTAATAAAGTGTTAATAAAAGAACAGACATAAAAGGTCTCAGTAACATTTATAGTTATCTCCTGCATCTAGACTTAAGAAGTGGCCCCCGTACCTCGTTAAACGCCACCGCCTCGTTTTCATAGATTTGAAATTGGTCTCTTGCCTTCTCTGCTCTTATCTGTGGTCTCTCCTAACCTAAAAACGACTGTTTGTATCCGTTTTTGAATCTGTCGGTTTTTGAATGTCTCCATTTTTGTCATTTGATATTATAGCCTCGTAGCTATTTTCTGAGGAATGTTTTCCATTCAGTTTGCCTCTTTTCTCTACAGCAACTGACGCATGTGAGTAACATTATGTTTTAGTTGTTGATGACTCCTTCTTATATTTGTTTTGAATAGATATTTTTATTGTTAAGATTTTTTATCCCCATACCTGGTATAAACTGGGTCCTTGTGTAAATTTATTAATAAAACTTTTCAGCATCCTGAGGAAGGAACCGATATAGTTCCGAAATATAGGTGTTTGTACCAATGGTTGTTTGATTATAAATAGCCCCATTAGCCAAGAACCCAAATAACTTTCACATACTACTAAATACACGGCTAATCTCCTCCTACAATATTTAGTTAGCAAACAATAGAAAATATAGATCAGGGGTTAGTGACGGGGTGTCATACAATTTGGCGTATGACAAAAAAACCTAGCGAAAAAAACCCAGAAAAAAAAAACCCTGGCTCCCCGCCTAAGTGTGAAAATATAAGAATAGGCTGAAATATATTTTAGGGCAAATGAATAATTCGTACCATATCAGTCGTTTTCCACAGTTTCCAGCAAGTGCGTTTCACGTTTCGCCCAGGACCTCTTCCAAGCTTCCGAGTTTTCACATTGGGCAAATACCCCTCTGTAGTCCAGTTTAGTTTGAATGAAAATTACCTTCCACAGCATCCACTATTGAATTTGAATTCTTTGAAAACATTATTTTCCCTCTAAGAAATTGTTCACTCACTCATGTTTCATCAGATGAGGTCCATATTCAGAAGGAAGATACAAAATTAATTAATTAAACTAATTTTCTGGTGAAAATAATTCAAAACTATAAACATAGATTTTTGTTGTTCTACCATAATTTCTTTCTAAAACAAGATTATAAACCATCCCTTTCTAGTGAGAAATTCCAAAAAAACCTCAGGATTATTGGATGTTATCATCACACATTTGTAATTTTCTTCTTAAGATTTCCAAATCGTGAAAACCAACATTGCTTTTTGGCGCTCTTGTTCACCTGAACAGAGTGCTTATCAATTTGCCCAAATGTCTGTGACTTTCGAATTTTTGGGCAAAAGTGGTATCAATCGTTTTGTTTGGACCTACTGATGAATAATCCGTGGTCAAAATCGATTCTGTCCGTCCGTCCGTTCCGTGAACACGATAACTCTCGAACGGATGAAGTTAGAGAGTTGAAACTTTCAGAATAGGTTTGAGGTATAAATATCTCGGCTAAGTTCGTTATTCAGTCAAATCGGCCGAATAGGTTCGGAGTAACAAAAAAAAAATTTTTTTCAAATGACACTGTTCAAATAAAAATTTTTTTATGTTGCAGTTTTATCAGACGTATACAAAAATACCACTCTCGACTTCGACAAACTAATAGTTCTGGAGATATGATTTTTCAAAATTTAAATAATTGTAAGTGGTTTACAAGAGCGCCTAAGCCAACTGACCTCACGTCAGTGCTTTCTAAATTTTTTTTCACTCAAAGCGAGATAAACTGATCAAGGATTCCCCAAACACTGATATTGCTGAAGTTTCTTCTCCTTGACAGTCTTTCTTGAGTATTGATAGTGAATAGGTCTATGAGGTCTCTTGATATCATACTGTTAAAAATATGAAAATCTTTTTCGGAATCCTCAACAACAATGAATGATGTCCATTTTTGGTTTTTCAAGTGTTAGCATATTAAGATGAAATTCTTTTCCACAAATTTTCACAAAACTTGAGGCATTATTCTATTTACAGATATTATAATATGTAGTTTTAATTTCATTCGCATAATTTCTATTGACATGCAACAAAACATAATTTATATTTTTCCCAATATTCTTCTGATAAACATATCATAGATGAAAAAACAGCATATTCTGCAAATTTTTTATAATCACAGTATTTGTTTTGAATTATGTAAACAAAAACATAAATATAGAATAATGGTTATTTATAAATTATGTCAAATTTTAATATCTTACCATAGAATATTAACTTATTACCGAACCCCAAAAGAGAAAAAATTAATAATTGCCAAATTTTTTTAAATGAAAGATAATATCTCTAACCATTATTGATATTCATTTATAATTGTTCTCAGAATAACTAGAGAGAATTATTATTACCACATTAAACTGTAATTATAACACGTCTCTGTGGTAGGTAGTTCCAAATAAAATAGTGTTCTGTGGTTCCTTGTTGTTTTGATTCTATTTATTATGTAATATTACACTGGGTTAAATATTAAATAATAAATGCTAGACATGATGATGAATAATGAATACAGCAAATGGCAATTTAGATTTTGTGGTGAATGTTGGACAAAAATTGTTGAGTGGTTAATTTTACCTACAGTGTTTAATGGTGGAACCATAGACTGGAGAGATTTCCCCAACCTTTTCCTTTTGTCAAAATATTTTATAAAGAAAGACATAAAATATGGCAACATTGAACAAATCTGATTATTGAATCATTTCATCAGTGTTGGATTCGGGAAAATCAGAAAATTTTGACAAAATTATATCGATTTAATTCCTTCTTTCAACTTCAAATATCTCAAAAATGGCTCATTAGGAAAAAAGATGATGAATGATTTAAACTGCAAAAATGAATAATGATTCTAGGAAGTATAAGATACGGACCTATAGTTCGAGTGATAATTGTTTTTCATGCAATTCAACCAATCTGTACAGTGTAAGTGAGAATCCCACAAGAAATGGAATAAATCTATTGATGCTAAAATATGCATGACTGATGGAGCCTTGGCTTATTTAATATTAAAATAAGTTTAATCCAAATGCTTTTTGCTATAAGAAGTCGAACGAATTAAGTGGACTGTATAAACGCGGAAATATGACCGTTCAATGCCCAAATATACTTACTTGATGTTTCTATCACTGTTCTTTGTGGGATTCTCGTACTCTTACAACCTTTATAAGGTAAAATAGGAAGGCTCTAAAAGGAAAGTAAGGAATAAAGATGTAAGATATTATTTATACCCACAGAAATCAGGAATTGGAGAATAGATGTTGTCTCCTGCAAGCCCTCTTCCAGAGTTCCAAAACTTTTTCGCGTTGTAAGATCACACTAATCGTGATTTTACAAAAACTATTGTTTTTACTGGTTTTCACAGCGGAAATTTGAGATGCGGAATAAACAATATTTGTTTATACGAACGAAACGACGAGCGGGATTATTCGATAAAATCGACAACAAGACTGTCTGCTGCTAAAAACAATCGGGGATATCAACACATGCAAAATCGACGCATATGGTATTTGAATTGTGCGTGCATTACGTTGAAATATTAAACAATATATACAGGGCGCCAACAATGACTATTATCAAACGCCTTCTACAAGAGATCATTTCCATTGATATTGTCATTTGAATATTTCAGGTGAAAATGCAATTTTTTTTATGAACTTTCAACACCACATATCTTTTGGAAAAATGTTATAGGAAGAAAATGTTTTCCTTTGACGTCAAGAACCTTTGGTTTTAATTGACGCAGTGGTCAAAGACTCACCCTGTATTGTTAGATAAACTGCATCATTACGGCATAAGAGGTGTGACACTGGGCCTAGAACAGGGCTAGTGTGAGTAGGAGAGTACCTCAGGGGTCAATTTTGGGGTCTCTTCTTTTCCCCATTTTCATAAACGACTTGGACTACTTCATGTACTGATGTTTGCTAATGAAAGCTCCTTCATATTGCGCGGTGACTCTCAACTGTCCATTATTAGTCTTGAATACCGAAAAGACCCAAAAGACCCAACATCTATCGTTTTCCAAGTCGAATCATGCAGCCACATTGAGATTCCTCGGGGTGCTTCTTGATTCAAGACTCAGCAGATCAGCAAGAGGCTTAATGGAGCAATATTTGCCATAAGGCACATGAAGAGGAGTTCAACCTACTTATCAGCCAGGATCACCTATTTTTCCTTCTTCCCTAGCTCAATTTCTTATGCAGTTATGTTTTGGGGAAATTCCTCGCACGGAAATGAAATATTCCTGCCGCAGAAAAAGGCTGTTCGGGCGCTTATAGGTGCGGGTTCTAAGGAAAGTTGTAGGGGTTTTTTTTGTTGCAGAGAGGATACTTACCTTGGCGGGCATGTACATACTTAGTTGCTTGAATTATGTTCACATAAAGATCGAAACTTTCAGATAACCTATGTACCCGCTTTCATCGACTGTCTGGAAGTACCATCTATATTGATGTTTGGGGACCTAGATTGTACAATAAGTTGCCGCATGAGAACCGAGCCTTACCCGAGAAGTTATTCACCAGATCAGTTAAGAGGTTCCTGATCGAGTGGTGTTTTTATACCGTAGAAGAATATCTCACCTCTGACGTAAAGATTGATTGTTTCCATCTACCCAGGTTTTGTTTGTGCTGATGTGACTTTACGTTTGTTTTATATTTAATGTATGTGCTAATTTTTTATTTTTTGACGAATTCTGCAATCGTAATTGTATTTTGTGGCTCACATTGTACTGAAATACAATAAACAATACCCAAAAAAGAGAAATCTGCAAGAAGATAAATCAAAGAGCATTCATAAATATCGCTTTTAGTAACCTTCGTGCACCATCCATTGTTTTGGTGGAATTTTGAACGCCGATTATTCGAAGTAACTTCAGGAAATCTTCAAACCACAGATAAGTACAAAGTTTATCTAATTTTCGGTTTATTGTCAATTTGACACTTATCAGTAAAAATTGAAAAATTTCCTAATATTTGCAGCTCTTTTAAAGGCTAATTTTTTGCCTCGAAAGCGATAGAAGATATCTGTCGAAACGTTGGAAAGAAGAACAATAAGAGATGATGGATATTTCCCAAATAATTACAGAAAAGTTGTTACTGAAACCTCCAACACATACTCATATTGATTTCAGTGAAATTCATTGAATCCATGTAGGTATTTCTGGAAACAAATGTCTGGAATCTAATTAACTTTAGAGTGAATCTCTTCAATCGATTCATGAGGGGGACAGGTGTGTATACACAGTCTCTATATAATACAACAGAGCGAATCCATCAGTTTTCCCTCGGGAAATGGAAGACTAATAGCGAAAGTGCGAGTCAAGGGGACGTCTTCAACAACTCATCTGCACTAATTATACGGAATCAGGGAGCGTTAGAAGTTGGATAATTAGTCTGGATGCGAAACTATTGTGGTTATTGCCGTTGTCTTGTCGCATCGGCACTCACGAAATCTGGAGATGTATACATTGTTAAGAAGAGTATCGAACAGTTATGAATATGTATCACCAGAGCTGTGAATATTATTATGTATTCATCTTTTTCATGGATGGAAAATTATGACAGAAAGGATCTAAAATCAGTTATGTTCGTTCATGAAGTAATAAATCAAACATTTTCAATATAAAAAGCTATTTCAGAGTTCGACAAACAATAATATACTGAATGATACCAGAGGAGTCCATCATATTTTAGAAGTTTACACAAGTCAAGGCAGTTTCGAAAAAATGTTTGGTTTATATTTGGGACCTTTATCGAGAGTCAGGATGATTCGTCCGATGAAACCATTCTTTCGTTTATCAATAACTTAGTGATAGTAATAGTTTAATTCACCATCAAATTTTAGATTTTCACATTCAAATATAGTAACATGGAACGTCAAATTATACTTTATATGTATAGATACAATACAAACATATGTGCTCACATCTCGAGACGTTTAGATGGGATCTGTACAAAGAAATTTATTTACACTATAAATGGTTTTTCTAACAGTACACTTTCACTAGCGCGTACAAAACTATACATTGACCAGTTCTTAAATCTTTGTTGTATTTTTTTGTAAAATTTCGAACATCAATATTTCTGGTAAGCTTGCGTGGACCTCAAACGGTGAGAGTTCACAACTAAGTCATCTTTGTGTTTCACGTTATACGAGTGAGAAACACTTTTTTGCGTGAAAACATCGCCACCATCGTGGACGAGCTTCAGACTGTTCATATTGAAGAACGTATTACACCAGAATGGTTTACCTGACTTCAATCTCTATTTTGTGGAATGTATGTAATAATTGGAACTAAATTTCCTAATTTATATATATTATATTTATAGTTGAATTATTGATAGTAGGGAATTTCAGAATAAAAAAGGTCTTTAGTTCAGAGTACCATTTATTGTTTTGTTGGGCTTTCACGGTATATCAGCCGCTTCTAAACTAAAGAACTTTTTTACTCTGAAATTCCCTACTATCAACAATTCAACTATTACTGATCAGAGATGAATTCTACTTACATTAACATTATCTTTATATATAGAATGATATTTGCTCCAAGAATTCAGAGCTGCAGTCAGTCTGCGAATATGGAGAGAGACAATGTTACACAAAACTAGTAACCAATGAACCGGTGTAGATCTTATGGTGCCAGTAATTATTCTCACTGATGTATTCAATTGTGCATCGATTTTTTGTGTATGTGCACTATTAAACCAAACAGAAAAACAATATTTAGCTGCAGAAAAGACTAAGGTTAGAGATGCTGTGAAAAGAGTGGAAGCATGAGCACCCCAAGATGATCCAGCTAATTTCTGAATAATATTATTACTAGTTTTCAGTTTTAGGCTCAGATGATCTGAAAGAGCCTTGTCATTGAGAGATGAATATTAATTTAACTCCCTAATTATTTAGAATTGAAATTGTGTTCGATAGGAGATTCATTGAAACAAGATACCTCTGTATTGTTAGGATTTGGACATAATCGTCAGATGAGAGTATGTTTTCCACAGTATGGAAATCCGAATGCTGATAAGCAATAGCAATGTTTTCAGCATCAACAAATTTCTGAGAAGATGTTGTGGTTAAAACACTGAGATATAAATCAAAAAGTAAAGTTTAAAGTTAATCGATCTTTCCACACAGTGTAATATGCCGAAGATAAATCAAGGAAAGCAGCTCCTGTTTTTAACCTATTATTGAAGCCTGATTCTATGAAAGTTGTAAGGCTGAGAACCTGATCTGAACAATTCCTATCTTTCCTATAGACATCCTAGAAATTTTGTATAGCATTTTCTGTAGAAGATTCAATTCTAAAAAGAATTAACTTTTTTAATATCTTGAAAGGAACACACAATAAACTGATCACAAGGATTTTATCCTCGTTTCAGAATACCTATTACTTTAGCCTTACGGAATTCAGAAGGAAAGTTTCGTGAATTCAGAATATTGTTATAGAAATACAATAACCCAGACAAAGCCTTTTTTCCTAAATGCTTGGATGTACACAAACACTATGGTAAATATCCGATATTTCCTAAACAAATAGCGGCAACTAGTCCTTCTTAAGATCCCGATATTATTTTTACGGCTTCTTTTTGTTTCAGGATTCTTTCAAGGAGAATCCCATAGCCGGTAGTGGGATAAAAGTTTGAGTTGTAAGCTACTCTAAATATTTCCTGAAATGCCACTTCTTTCGTCCTTTTCATCGTATACAAAGCAGTAGACAACCTCTTTTCAAAACCCTTGATGTGATCTCTCTATTTGAGATCATTCGAAATGGTGATACCTAGTTTATTCAATATTCGTATGGTTTGTTTTGTTTTCAAATCTGATTTTCCGTGTTTTTTAATACTCAGCTTCAATCGACGGTTGAGAAGGTGAAAGGAAGGGATGACTTCTGAACATGTTGTCTTTTGAGATTATATTGTTAATGGTTTATTATTTCTAACTATTTCATTGGGTGGCGTTTCTGATGATAATGAAATGGATGTGCTCCCTTATATACATTGATAGGACATTAGTAGCTATTTGTATTTAATGTATTGTAATTTCACGAACAAGTATGTGTAATATTTCTGTGCACGATCTTATATTTATTCTTGTTTATGCCATAAATAGACCACAGTTATTATCATTAATAATCCATTGATACAAAACCATTTTTCAACACAACACATTGTTGTTTCTGACAACTTCATCCGCTAGTCTTTTGGCAAGGACTGGCGTCATTTGCATATAGGCGAGTGACGGTACAAGGGATATTTTCAGGCAGTTCATTAAGATGAAAAATAAAAAGTAGATGTCCCAATATTGATTCCTGAGGGACTCCCACCTCGATTTTTTGACTTGGGACGTTTTGTTTTTCCAAGTTAAAATCTGCTGCCCCATCGCGAGATAACAGGTTGCCAAATATCTCCCTTCCGCCTATTTGTCTTTTGAATTTCGCGGCTATGTACAAAGCGCTACAGAGCTCGTAACTGGCAATACTATACATAATTTGAAAGGTCTTGACATAACCTACAAAACGACGCTACGCATGATTAGTTTGGATATTGCGTTCAACAGTTATAGACATGGAGTTCACTATATATATATATATATATATATATTCTTTTGAACTTTTGGCTTACAATATTTAGTTAGCAAACAATAATGCATATAGATCAGGGGTTAGTGACGGGGTGTCATACAATTCGGCGAATGACATGAAAGCCTAGGAAAATAACCGCAGTAAAAAAAGCAATGGCTCCCCGCCTAAGTGTGAAAGTAAATAAAAAATAAGCTGAAATATATTTAAGGGACTTCTTTCTGCAAGAGTGGTCTTCTATTGATGGAGACAGAGACTTCTTCAAGTTACCCACATCGAATCTGGAAATTAAAAGACAAAAGCAGAAAAAAGAACTGAATAACAAATATACAAAATTTGAAAGAGATAAAGAAAACACCCTCAAATTCGCCTTTTAGGATTAACTCGATATTGTGAATCAAGGATATTTTAACATAACAAGCTAAACCGTAAATTTTACCAAGAAGATAATCAATGAATACATACATAACTTTTTATGGTTCCCCTTTCACGAAGATTTTTTTTTAGTATTCTTATGTGTCTCTTGAAGGAGAATGATCTCAGCACCATAATCCTTTGCTAGTTTAGAAATATAATCACTCTTGTCCTTAGAAATACCCTCTATATTCAAATCTAGTACACAAAATTTGTCGCCAATCTGCAAGGAGGGTTCTTCGAACCGGGTCTTACGGTCACTAACGTCGAATTTCGCGCTATTTGAAAGTTTTCCTTCGTTAAAGGCAAATCCGCTAGAGAAACGTTCCGTGAGATTAATGGTGTTTTGGGGGATGGTATTCTATCAGTTCGAACCGTGAAGCAATGGTTTCGACGATTCAGAGCCGGTGAAAACGACACCATGGATAAACCAGCCGGCGGAAGACCTGTGACGACAAATACCGATCAAATCATGGAATACATCAAGTTAGACCGGCATGTGGCATCTCGTGACATCTCCCAGAAGATGGAAGTTACTCACCAAACCATTTAAAACCATCTGCAGAAAGCTGGATACAAAAAAAACGCTCTATGTTTGGGTGCGGCCTGATTTGACGCAAAAAAACCTTCTGGACCGAATCAACGCCTGCGATATGCTGCTGAAACGGAACGAACTCGGCCCATTCTTGAAACGGATGGTGACTGGCGACGAAAAAAGGATTATATACGACAATATCAAGCGAAAACGGTCGTGGTCGAAGGCAGATGAATCGTCCCAAACAGTGGCCAAGCCGGGATTGACGGCAAGGAAGGTTTTGCTGTGTGTTTGATGGGATTGGAAAGGAATCATCCACTATGACTTCCATATAACCAGACGCTTAATTCTACCATCTACTACAAACAACTGGACCGCTTGAAACAGGCGATCGACTAGAAGCGTCCAAGATTGGCCAACAGGAAGGGTGTAGTATTCCACCAGGACGAAGTCAGACCACATGCTCCGTTGATGACTCGTCAGAAGCTACGAGAGCTCGGATGGGAGGTTTTATCGCATCCACCATATAGCCCGGACATAGCGCCAAGTGATTACCACCTGTTCCTATCCATGGCGAATGCCCTGGTGGTGTGAAGTGGAACTCAAAATAGCTTGTGAAAAGTGGCGGTCCGAGTTCTTTGCAAATAAGGAGGGGGGATTCTACGAGGGAGGTATTATGAAGTTGCAGTCTAGATGGAAACAAATTATCGAACAAAACAGCGCAAATTTGAGCTGAATCCGATCACTGTAACACTTTTTATAAAGCATTGAATAAAGAGCAAAAAAGCGGAAGGGAGATATTTGAAAACCTAATATGATTCAAGAATGTTCAATGCTGCATAATATTGCATAATATGCATAATATTGGAACTTACTCAAATTAAAAATAATACAGGGTGAGTATTTGACCTCTGCGTTAATTTCAACCATAGATTCTTGAGGTTAAAAGAAACATTTTCTTCCTATAACATTTTTCCAAATTTGGCCCCGTTCAAAAGATATAGGGTGTTGAAATTTCATAAAAAAATTGCATTTTCACCTGTAATATTCAAATGACAATATCAATTGAAATGATCTCTTGTAGAAGGTTTTTGATAACACTCGTGCATATTTTGGCATCAATAGATTTATTCCACTTCTTGTGGGTTTCTCACTACTACTCTACAGATTGGTTAAATTGCATGAAAATCAAATATCGCGTGAACTAAAGGTCCGTATCTCGTACTTCCTGGAATCATCAGTCTTTTTTACATGTAAAATCATTCCTCATCTTTTCTCCCAAATTGCACCATTCTTGAGATATTTGAAGTTGAAAGGAATTGAATCAATATAATTTTGTCCAAATTTTCTGATTTTCCCAAATACAACTCTGTGCTGAAATGATTCAATATTCAGATTTGTTTAATGTTGCTATATTTTATGTCTTTATTAAATATTTCTACAAAAGGTTGGGGAAATCTCTCCAGTCTATGGTTCCACCCCTAAACACTATAAGTAGATGAAATTAACCACTGAACAATTTTTGTCTTACATTCACCACATAATCTAAATTGCCATTTGCTGTATTCATTGTTAATGATGTCTATCACCTTGTTTAATATTTAATCCAGAATAATATTCCATAATAAATTGAGATAAAGTGTTCCATCACTCTTCGATACTTCGGTATATTTTGACCGTTGAAATAGGTGAAGTATTTTCAGTCAGGTCCTGTTAAATTGAAGACTTGTCTTTATGAAGAGCTGGTTTTTTATAGCTTCAGACTTTCAGGGTTAATCAAATTATATCTATTCTAACATAGGAATGCTGCAAATTGAGCTCATATGAGTTTTTAAAACTTCGAACCCAGTCTCCTAGATTTGTTTCATACCTTTATTATCTTTATTTTATACACCTATTCAACCTTGTTCACAAACTTAGGAGATAATAGAATTTGACTTAGTTTTAATATTTCTGAATGTTTGTTATGATGCATGGTTAATTAAAATTCAATCAATATTGAAACTGGAAGCTATAAGCTCATAAACAAGAAAGATTAGAATAGAATGTATTTTCTGACCATAATCATTTCATACTGAATTGAATAATTTAAAACTATCGATATTATCCTTCCAATATTTTCCACATTTTTTTGAAAGAAAGCTACAAATAACTGTTGACAGTTTCAAACAGACTCAAAACAACAAGGAACCTTTTTATTCGGAACTACCCACCACAGAGACGTTATAATATTTTAATGTGATAATAATTCACTCTAATTATTCTGAGGAAAATTATAACTAAAGATCAATAGTAGTTGCAGATATTATCTTTCATTTAAAAAAACATTGCAAATATTAATTTTTTCTCTCCTGGGGTTCGGTAATAAATTAATATTCTATGGTAAGGTATTAAAATTTGACATAATCTATGAATAACCATTATTCAATATTTATGTTCTTGTTTACGTAATTAAAACAGATACTCTGATTATAAAAATCAGTAATCAGTAATTATAGTCTAAACAGAATAGATTAGTTGATTTTTCAAAATCAAATTTAGGTATTTCTTCAAGAAAGTATAATTGCACACCTAAATCTGGAAATACTTGTAATCTATCCAGGTAAATTGTTATTGGGATTTAGTACAGAAAATAATCATCAAGCAAAGTAACATCACTTCAAAATGATTATTCGTAGTGACATCATTCATTGTTGTTGAAGATTTCGAAAAAGATTTTCATATTTTTAACAGTATGATATCAAGAGACCTCATAGACCTGTTCACTGGTCTCTGTCAAGGAGAAGAAACTTCAGAAATATCAGTGTTTGGAAAATCATAGATGATTTTTTCTGGCTTTGAGTGAAAAAAAAGAGCAGTGACAACCTCTTGGCTTGGAAGTTTTCATAGAAATGATGGTTTTCATGATTTGGAAATTTTAAGAAGAAAATTACAAATGTATGATGATATCACCCAATAATTCCGAGGTTTTTTTGGAATTTCTCACTATAAAGGCATGTTTTATAATCTTGAAGTAGAAAGAAAATATAGTAGAACAACAAAAATCTATGTTTATGGAGTTGAATTTTTTTTACCAGAAAATTAGTATTTTGTATCTTCCTTTTGGATATGGACCTCATCGGATGGAACATGAGTGAGTGAATCATTTTTTAGAGGGAAAATAGTGTTTTTAAACAATTCAGATTCAATAGTGGATGCTGTGGAAGGTACTTTTCATTCAAACTAAACTGGACTACAGAGGGGTATTTTCCCAATGTGAAAACTTAAAATGCTCATAACTTTTCAACGCAGCTGAATATAGAAAAACCGTAATGGAAAAAGTGTTTTTTTTGATCTCAGGAACCTATGGTTAAAATTAACGCAGTGGTCAAAGACTCACCCTGTATTTCATAGTTTTCTCTAAGTTATGTTCGAAGCTTAAATTGACCTCTCCTGAAAACCTACCTCAGCGCTTTTCTAAATTTTGACAACGTACATTATTTCAACGTAATAAAAAATTTCCATTAACTTTACCCCATTTGACTATGATAATAAGCCATGTTAATCAAATGGGTATCTATAATAGCATCGAATAGAAATATTTGACGGACTTTCTGTCATTTCTCTTTTCTCTTAAGTAAATGAAAAAAAATCAAAACTTTAGATGGAAAGAAGCTACGACAATGAAATTTTAGTATATGTGAGATATCAATAAAGTACATTTTTGTTTGAATACGACCGAATTCTTATGGGGGTATGAAGTACCCTTCTTTAGGAATTTTTCAAAAAAATTCTGACCTGTCGATTTTTGCGAAATTTTGCAGGCCTATTTGTTTCAATAATTGATATCAATTTTATCTAAATATTCGAAGAATACATACATTGGGCAAATCTAAAAGAACTCTGATCAGGTGAATATACCACTTCCTGACCATATATTGATTATGATGAATGATCGAAAAAAGGCCCGGAAGAAGTGACAAAGTAAGAGGAATATCGAGGATAAATTCACTTTCAATAAACTCAACCTTGATATTCAATTTGAAATAAAAACTTTTCGCGATAAGAAATGGAAAGAGAAATTGATCAATTTGAACGTACAAAACGACGCGTGCATTTACTAAGAAATTTTCCCCCATCCCAGATTTAGAACATGTAAATAGTGCTTACAT
Source organism: Micraspis discolor (assembly GCA_030674115.1). NCBI lineage: Eukaryota > Metazoa > Arthropoda > Insecta > Coleoptera > Coccinellidae > Micraspis > Micraspis discolor. The sequence goes on along the minus strand of JARTUT010002229.1, from coordinate 71,801 downwards.
AAACGATACTGAAAAGGCTGACGCCCTCGCGGATGCCTTCAGTAAAGCTCACGATATTGAGCAATCAAACTATGAAGTCCAAAAAAATTCTAGCTGTGGTAGTAAATTATTTGGAAAACTGTTACGTTATTTATTTTTACAAGGTTGTATCTCAGGGTTGAGAGATATTTGGAGCGTTATCGGTGATGTCGCGAAAGGGTTGATATTTTGTTCGATTTATTTCTGGCGAATCTTAATTTTGGCGCGCAGTTTATTTAATATCGCCTCCGTCTTCAGATCAATTAGGCAACCAACATTTCACGCTTCCGGAAAAACCGTTTCTTGTCATATGGAAAAGAAGAGAAATTATTATTATTAATTCTAGAGTGTAGCTGTCACGACCTTCGTCCATACTTAGAATATTTTTCTATCGACCATTGTGTCGGATATATTGGAGAAAGTCAACTAATTGAATTTCGCTGTGTATTTTGTCATTTTTTGGAGTTTGTTGAAACTCAGTGAAATTTCCGTCTTGTACGGGATAAACTTCTGCACTCTGGTAGAATATTCTGGAATACGCCAACCACCATCTTGGGCTTGTGTTTACATCCATAACGACGATATTTTCTGGACATTTTCGTGAGTCACACAGTTCTTCAACCTATAATCCGAGGTTTGATTCTTCTACACACCTAAAATTTCGCTGGAATAGAACCACCTTCACATCAGGATAGAACAACCCTCCTATTATCCCTGCTGTAGGCCCTTGACAGCCGGAGAAGGTTGAATTGTGACCTGTCCTTTGGAGGCCACCCTTAGTTGACACCACCGGACATCGTTTTGGATGAGTACAATCTTTTCATATTTTTTCTGTCTTTGGAATTTTAATTAACCGTGCTATTTTGCATCGATTATATCACCTATATTTTAAGATATGCTAGTAAATGTATGGCATTGTTGAGTTGGACCATATATATAGAACTTATATAGGATTGTTACCGTTGTGGTTAAGACTTTCAGGAAATTTATATATTAACTGTATTCATATATTTGTGAATGAAAGCCGGCCTTCATCCCTGAGAAACGATAATTTGTATGACTACTCAAACATTCATGATATATTTCCATCAACTTCGTGTAAATAATTTATATAGATCTAGTATTTGAATTAAATCATCAAAAATCTTTAGATTACTTTTCTGTTTTCTAGCTAATAATATTATTTTGGTAGTTTTGGAGAAATTTTAGAAAGGTAACCCTGAAATATTTAAATAATTAAAACTATCTGGCGCCCATTCATTTTATAAAGTAGTTTCATTCATAATTAGAATCCACCCCTTCTCCACTAGAGCATAGCCGCGAGCTCAGTATCTTTAATATATGTTACTATTATTTGTATATCATCTTGAGATATTTTCCTATTAGTTGGTGAAAGGAAAATTAGGTAACAAAACAACCCCAAATCAAAACCAAGTCTAAAATATTTGACTAATCCGGATAAAATTATCATTTATTCATTTTAACCTTTGTAAATGTTTTCAATAAATATGTAATAAATATGAATTGTTCAGAAAATTTTTAAATTTCAAATATGAAAAATAATGTATATACTATTATGTAGGAGGAATATTTAAAGCCATTCCACTCCGACAAATTTCTAAAGGTTATACATGTAAATTCAATAGTTTTGCATAAACTCGTTTTCGATTTTTGTTCAGGTGAACAGAAGCTCCAAAAAGGGTTTCAATTTATTATTGCTTCATGAAACTGCATCTCGAAAATAAGTTCTGATATGAAATAAGGAAAGGGTTGCTAACTTCAGCAGGAATAAAAGAAGAAATACTCACTTGAAAGCCTTGTCGCTGTTGTCAAACTTGGGAACATTCTCCTTGTAGTGAAAATTCGCCTGCCTGACCGATATCAAAGCGTGCTTTCCCACCGGAACGTTTCGCTCCCTAACTCTGAAATGACAGCTGACGTTTCTCGGGTAGATGCCCGGATAATTCGGCGACTGTATCCTGCAGGACCTCTTCGAGCATCCTTCCAGGAGTCTGTCGCAGTACGTGCCGACCGCCAGTTTTCCTCTGTACGACTTCTTTGTCGCGTTCCCGTAACGTATTCTGGCATCGCTGACCCGCAGAAATTTATAGGACAGCTTGAACTCAAAACTGTAGCCGGGGCTTTCCTGGAAACCATTCGGGATTTCAGATTATTTCCGGGACTTATGAGATTTTGGGTTGCGTAGGTCATACAAAATGAGTTCGGATGGGGAGGGACAGAGAAAAAAATTGGAGTGAAGGTTTGTATTCATTGAAGATAAGGGATGGTGTCAGATTTATATCTCGGGTTCAAAGGAAATATATTCTCAGAAATTTTCATCGATTCATTTTCAATTTTTCTGAATAACTTATTCTAGAATAAATGAAATGGGGCTGAAAATTAAAGCTGAGGTTATACGAGGGTTGCGTCTTATGTTTAGGGATTAGAGAACAAAAACATATTAATTATCGAAATTATTCTATAATATATTCTTTTTCAAAATATTTTTCATTAAGATCTATAAAATTTTGCATGCGTTTAGACCAATTGTCGAAGCACTTATGCCTCTCTGATTGAGGTATCAACAAAACATGCATTCTGATCGCATCAATCGCTTCTTCAAGTACCGAAAACGTTGACTTCTCATTTTATTTTTTACGTGCGGGTGCCATTCGGTGCCAAGTCAGGACTATATGGCAGATGACTCCTCAAATCGATGTTTTCACTGCTATAAAATGCTGTTGTTTGAGCCGATGTGTGGAGCTCGCATTTTCGTGGTGAAGGCGGTTGATTTTCCTGTCTTCTTGGAAGACAATTGACAAACAAATGGTTGTGTACCACTCAGAATTGACTCTTCTGCGTTGTTTTAGTGGTACGATTGTGACATGTTTAGTTTTTTCAAAAAAACAGGCGATCATTTGCTAGGAAGTGCTTCGTGCATGAGCAACTTTTGTTGGATTCGACACATCTTGAAACACCCATACAAACGACTGCTGTTTACTTTCGAGCTCATACGCATAAATCGACGTGCTTCGAAGCACCGCGATCATAATTTTAGAGAATTTCTTTCGACCAATCGACACGAGCCTTCTTTTGAGCGATCGATAAATTGTGTGGGATCCAACGCGAACAAATTTTTTTGACGGTCAAATATTCATGCAATATTGAATGTATGCTGGTCCCACTAATGCCTAAGGTTGTCTCAATCTCACGATAGGTCGCATAACGATCTTGCTATGTCTGTTGATGCACAGCATCAATAGTTTTCAAAACAAAACCTGATTTTGAATGACCTTCACGAAAGTCGTCTTGGAGTGAACTACGATCTTGGTTGAAATCACCATACCATCGATAAACACTGGTCCTTGATGTAGCTTCATCGCCAAAACATGTATTAAGTTTATCGATGCAATGTTGTTGAGTTAATCCACGTTCAAAGTTGTAAAAAATAATCGCACGAAAATGTTCACGATTTAATTTCATTTTTTGGGCGGGATGAATCTTTCAAGTTGCTGTACACAACACAAATAGCGCTCGCATGTCAAAACGTTCTGACTACGTATAACCTAAAAAAATGTCAAGCTTCACGATAGAGCTGCCCGTTGTTAGACTGCAACACTAGGGTTGACCAATCCCGAAATATAAAAGGCAACCCTAGTGTGAATGCGTTTGTTCGACAGCATCATTGATATATATTCTTTTGAACTATTGGCTTACAAACAAATGTTAGCCGGGGTTGGTGAGGAGGTGCCATACAATTCGGTGAATGACATAAAAGCTTAGGGAAAAAACCCCGGTAAAAATAACCCTGACTCCCCGCATAAGTATTGTTATAAGTATAGAAATAAACTCAAAAATATTTGAGGGACATCTTTCTCCAAAGTGGTCTTCAAGTAATAATCACAGAGGATTCCTCAAATTGCACATATCAAATCTGAAGATAAAAATACAAAGGCAGAAAAAAAAACTGAATACAGAATATACATATTAAGTTTGTTTAAAATTTATAACTCACTCCAAGAAAGAATCTGAAACGTCGTGAATAGCCCTGAAACCATCCTATATATATATATATATTTTTTTTTTAACTTTTGGCTTACAATATTTAGTTAGCAAACAATAAAGCATATAGATCAGGGGTTAGTGACGGGGTGTCATACAGTTCGGCTTATCACATAAAAGCCTAGGGAAAAAACCTCAGTGTGAAAGTACAAAAGTAAGCTGAAATATATTTTAGGGACTTCTTTCTTCAAAAGTGATCGTCTATTGATGGAAACAGAGACTTCTTCAAGTTGCCCACATCGAATCTGGAAATAAAAAGACAAAAGCAGAAAAAAAAACTGAATAACAAAAATACAAAATTTGAAAGAGATAAAGAAAACACCCTCAAATTCGCCTTTTTGGATTAGCTCGATATTGTGAATCAAGGATATTTTAACATAACAAGCTAAACCGTAAATTTTATTAAAGAGATAATCAATGAATACGTAACCTTTAATGGTGCCTTTTTCACGAACATTTTTTTTAGTATCCGTATGTGTCTCTTGAAGAAAAAAATCTCAGCACCATAGTCCTTTGCTAGTTTAGAAATAAAATAACTCTTGTCCTCAGAAATACTTCTATATTCAAATCTAATACACAAAATTTGTCGCCAATCTGCAAGTAGAATTCTTCGAATCGGGTCTTGCGGTCAAAGTGATGATTTTTTAGGTCTTCTGATTTTTGAAGTCTGCTATCCTGATTTGTGGAAGAAAGCAAAGGTATGTCCCATTTTCAAATCTTGTGAAAGATCTCATATAGAGAACTACAAACCCATTTCTATTTTGAATAATTCTTCAAAAGTTTTCGAAATAGAATATACTCATCCCTGAGTTTCTACATTTCGCCTATCCAATATGGATTTGTCCGTAAAAGATTATCGGTGACTAATTTAGTCATTCTCACCCAATTAATTCCGGAAGTACTTGATAAGACAAGTGGATGTTATATATACGGACCTCGGAAAAACCTTCGACAAAATTCAGCATGTCTTACTACTTAAGATGTTGCATTTTGGCTTTACTTGTGATGCAATTGAGCTAATAAATTCATACCTGATAAAACGATATAATTTTGTAGAATACAATGGTTATATTAGCTCAAACTATTTTTCAACTTCTGGAATTCCTCAGGGTTCCAATCTTGGACCATTACTCTTTATTTCATTCATGAATGACCTTATGAAATTATATGTTGTCAACGCCCATTATTAGTATCCGAGATTTTATGAACCTAGAAGATCAGATAAATATCATACAAAATTGGTGTAATATAACCTTATTGATGAATTTCTCCATGAGTGTGCATAATCTTCATATCGTTAAGGGTATTTACAAATAAAAACACACTATAAAGTAGTTAATCTACTGTAATATATTTCGACCGTGACTCAACATAGATAAATGTAAGATTGCTTCTTACACTAGAAAAATAATAAAAATATTTATGAATACAGATACGGTAATACGCTTCTTTGTAGATACGATGTTGTTAAGGATCTGGGTGTTTTATTCGACACTAAACTTTCCTTCATTGAACATATGTCACAAATAATTAAAGTAACCTCTAGGTCGTATGAATGCATTATGAGAAACTGTAGAGAATTCAAGAATATACAACCCTTGATGGTTTTATATAATTATTTCGTTCGGTCTAAATTGGAATACGTCAGCATAGTATGGAATCCTATATATGAATGTCATAATAAAAGAGTTGAGAAAATTCAGAGAAAATTGCTCAAGTATTCGAAATTCCAGATTGATGGAGTCTATCCTCCTAGAGGATGTGATAATAATTATCTTTATCAGCGACTGAATTATTCAAGTTTAAGTCTAAGACGAACTGTGGGATCAGTTATGTTTTTGTACAAAATCCCAATTAATAAAATCGATTGTACCGAAATTCTCAGCAAATTAAATTTCAACATCCCATGTTTCAAAAAATGTTTCAGTTTTTAAATGTGATAGAGTTAGAACGAATATTTTCGTAAGGCTCCAATAAATGTAATGTGTAATAGCTTCAATGTTATCTGTACCCGTTGTGATATTTTTTCGAGTTCTCAACGAAATTGCACTTGAACATCTGCCCGATGCATAGTTTAAATTTTGATAAATACCTTTGTATAATATACAGAGTATTCCTAAATTGAACGTACGAATGGAAAGGGGAGATTCCTTAAGTGAGTTTAAGAAAAAAAAAGTCCCATAAACATGGGGTCCCACACGTTTCGTTTTCGAGATACATAGTGTTGAAGTTTGAATTATTTTAACTTTTTTTCTCATAGTATCTACACTTCACAAGATATTCAACTGAAATTTGGCATAGATATTACTTTTGAGAGTTCTCAAGATCTACAGGGTGATATTTTTTCTGAAACACTGCCACCTGTTCTTCTGCAGAACTTTTTTTTGGTGAGCAAGCAAAATAAAAGTAAAAAGAAGATTTGTTCTTATACTAAACTTTTCGGTCTCTTGTAGTTTTGTCGTATCTACCAACGATTTCGAAAAAAAATTTTGAACGATTCTCTCGAAATTCTCGTAACTATGATAGGAAGGCCAGTTTGTAATTTGTGGTGAATGAATTCAGTGCCACTTTTGACACATCAAATAATTGAACGTTTTTTTTTTTTTTAAGTGAAGGTGGTTGCATTTGTGGCTATTTATTTTTGGCGCTCTTGTTCACCCGAATAGAGTGCCTATCATTTTGCCCGAATGTCTGTAATTTTGGAATATCGAGCCAAAAATGGTCTCAATTGATTGGGCTCGACTCCCTGATGAAGAATTCATGGCGAAAGTGGAGTCTGTCCGGCCGGCCCTATCCTCTCTAGCATCCAAAAGGAATCAGCTAGAGTTTTTATATTTTCAGAATATGTTAATTGACCTAATATCTCGGTCAAGTTCGTTATTGGGCCAAATAAGTCGGATGGTTCAGTAGTTATGAGCATCTGAAATTTTGTTTCCTAAATAACTACTAAAATATCCATCCGATCAAATTGATACTTGAAATATTGTTGAGAGAGGCTGCAACAAAACAGCTCGCAAAATTTCGCTGAAATCGTCACGTTAGAAAAAATTTGAAAAATTCCAAAAAAAAATTTTTTTAATCCTCACTATCCCTCAAGAAATTTTTCGGATTTCAATAAAAATTCGTGAATATGTTGAGGTGATCGATATGTTAACTATCCTCGAATTTCATTGTCGTAGCTCTTTTCCATCTAAAGATAAGATGATTTTTTTAATTTACTCAAGAGAAAAGAGGAATGACATACGTCCCGATGATTTTCTTTGAACGATGGCCATCACAGATCGATATTCGATTGACAAATGCCGGGCTCATTAATCAGTGTCAGTTGGCGAAATATTAATCAAAATTTTTCATTAAGGGAAATCATAGAGATAGAATTCAATCTCGGTGGCTGAAATAATATACGTTGACAAAATACAGAATAGCACTGACATAAGTTTTTAGGAAAAGGGAATTATAGCTTCGAACAAAACTTAGGGAAAATTATGAGTAGTTATTTTTAATTTGAGATATAGGTTTGTTCATTCATTAGGCGTTCATATTTCCATCACATTGTCCCATAGTACGAGAAAAGACTATTGTTCACGTGATCAGAGTGCTTATAGATTTGTTATGGTTTGAATATTTATACGCAAGTAGCTCAACAAGAGCGCCAAAGCAATCTGACCTCATGTCAGTGCTTTATAAATTTGTTTGAATGTAGTTAGACTACTCCTTCATTACGATTTTTATGACTGTCACAACAATAATCTGATCATTAATTAGAACCTCTACACATTTCAATATCAAAACATGCGGAATTTCACGAATTCCGAAATGACTGATATGCATTTCATGTTTGGTCTTGCAAATGGAAATTCAAGAGAAGCTGGGCGTCTTTACAAGGACGCTATCCCAATAGAGTGATACCAAATCATCGAATGTTCTCTGATATCCATAGGCGTCTTTCAGAAGCTGGATCTTATTTCACGAAAAGAAATAATGCTGGGAGATCACGCAGTGTGAGATCACCACAACTCGAAGAGGCAGTTATGAACGAAATAGAACAACATCCAAGAACCAGTACAAGTAAAATTAGTGCACTTTTGAATGCAAGTCATCAAGTTGTTTGGCGGATCTTGCGGGATTCTCTGCCATATCCTTATCACATTCAGAGGGTGCAAGCTCTTCTGCCTCGAGATTTTCATCCGAGGGAGAGTTTTTGTCAGTGGTACCTCAGTAGACTATTGTTGAATCTTTATTTTGATTGCCAAATTCTATTCACTGATGAAGCCTGCTTCTCAAGGACTTCAATTATCAATTTCCATAATGAACACGTATGGGCTAAGGAGAATTCGCATGGATATGTAGAAACCTATTTTCAAGAGCAATTTTCACTAAATGTGTGGGGTGATAATATTGGTGATGATTTGATTGGTCCTTTGTTCTTGCCAGGTCGGCTAACAGGTCAATCATACAGACATTTTTTAGAAAACTATTTGCCCTTGTTATTGAAATATATACCTCTTATGCTACGACGAGAAATGTGGTTCATGCATGACGGTGCTCCTGCTCATTTTTCAGTTTTGGCAAGGGAGTATTTGAACGAATATTATGAAAACAGGTGGATTGGACGGGGGGTCCCCAGTCATGGCCCGCCAGATCCCCAAACTTAAATAGTTTCGATTTCTTTTTATGGGGCCACCTGAAATCTCTAGTATACTCGACACCCGTGAACACTGTAGAAGAACTGAGATACGTTTGCGATCCCATGTTTATGGGAATCTCCCTTTTTCGTTTGTACGTTCAATTTAGGAACACTCTGTATGTGTGTATAATATTTATGATGTAATTATTCTTTATAGTTACATTTATATGCTTGTATGGTAAACTTGTCCTGTAAATGGATTTTCTGTTGGAAAATAAAGCTATTATAATTATTATTGCAAAAATTTAGGGTTTTGCATATAACGTAAAATTCCTCCGTGAATAGTGTTGCTATTTGAGTTAGTCTGAAGAAAATTTCAAGTTATTCGGTGGCCAATGCATCGCCAACTCCATATCCTGTCAAAATTACAAATCCTGTTACAAATATTTATAATTTTGGTATTGTTTCATGTGGTTATGAAAAATTGTTCAACTATTCAGTTTATTTATCCCAATGAATTATTCACTTCTATACTTTACTTCATATTTAGGGATTCATTAATTGAAATCTATATTTCTGATCAAAAGATCATTTATTCGTCAACAATGTTTAGGGCTGTGCCCTTCATCTAGTTGACTGAAATATAAAACACAAATATTATATAATAATCACACTTATCGCCATCAAATTCATATTTCATGATGACAATGACAGAACAGACATTCAAGGACTAAACAAAGTTTACTCAACACTAATCCAGAAAATAAATAATGAGAACACATAAGAAAATAAAGAAGAAGAACAAATAATTTCGGTACACTGAGTCAACACATGACAAAATAAAATTCATAATTTGACAACTCAAAACATAAAGAAAAAGGTAATGGATCTCTGTTCAATGTATTTCAAATACATGTATCATGAAATTTGATCGTGATGAGTGTGATTATCATATAATGTTTGAGTTTTATATTTCAGTCAACTTGATAAAGGGCACAGCCCGAAACGTTGTTGACGAATAAATGAGTATGATCTTTTGATCAGAAATATAGATTTCAATTAATTAATCCTTAAATATCAAGTAAAGTATAGAAGTGAAAAATTGTTTTAATAGCATCATGGTTTATTTCTGTTTTTTGATATAGGTGAAACTGTAATCACATTCAGGTGAGGGAACTATTCACGGAGGTGGATCGTAGAGACTTGATGTTTTTACCATAGTTGGAATGAAACTGATGTGTCTTGACAGGAGTCTGTCCAGTCTTACACTAAAAGGTGGATCAGTTCTGGTATTTCTAAGATAAAAAGTTTCGAAACGGTTGGCTTAAGATTATGAAGGAATAAACTGGATGGGTTAGATGAAAAATACATGTGCGGTGTTTTGAATTATTTCCAAATCTATCGTTACAGCTTCTTTTGCAGAGTACTTGTACGATTTCTCCTTAATCTAGTTTTTATCTAATGAGAACTCTGTTTATTCTTATAAGCTAAAAAAGGAGTATACTCCTCAGTCTTTTCTTGATATAGATTTAATGAGATTCAGTCCGTTCTAACAGAGATTCTTCAAGTACTACAGACGGAGTTTCCAGTTCAGTTTTTTTTTCGAATATCATTCCGAGAAATTTAATTTCCTTGACATATTCTATAGGTTTTCCATGTAGCAAGCAAGACTGTAGGTGGGTACTGTCTTGATGTTTTCAGGGGACGAATATTCATTCGGTTTTTGACAAGGAAAATTGCAGGCTCGTTTCGAATAACCATTTTTCTAATCCTTTGAGGATATTTGGACGATATCTGTGTGTTGTAGGTATATTGATTTTTTCTTCTAGAAATTATAACTAGATTATCTGTGAAAAGTCTTGCTTTCACAGGGGTTTTACATTCTAACAAGATGTTATTTATAATTAGTAGAAAAGGGTTACGCTTCTGAGGGATCCCTAGAGAATGCCGTTTGCCTGAAATCTTGAACTTGATTGATGTCCATTTAGTTTCACATAAAATATTGATTCTTCAATATTTTAATCATCGTTTGAAACATTGGGAAACATCACTTTCTATACGAATAATTTCTTGTTGACCGAGGAGTCAACCAGTGTAACCAGCAGTTTTCTAGTGGTGATAGTATATTAAAAAATAGAAAGCAATGAGCAGCGAGTAATTATCCGAACAGATTTCCGAAATATTCATTTGTCAGAGACGTTTTACTTGTTGATTCGTATGATGACACTACATAATGAAAATAAATATTTCTAGAGATAAATTCGAGAAAAGATTTGTTTTTTTGAATAAAATAGATGATAGAATTATCATCACCACTTTTGAAAGAAAATAGCCAAGATACCTTCCATTTAAGTGCTTTCGATCCTTCCGTTTGGGAGTCATCGTGATCACGGAAGGATAGAATGGATTTTGAGCTAACATGATTGGTGTCATTTTTGCCCAAAAATCGAAATCGCAGATATTTTGACAAATTTTTGAGCACTCTGTTTAGGTGAACAAGAGCATCCAAATTTTTTTTGACAAACTCATTTCGTGGAATGTATAACAAGAAGTTCCTGGGCCTCACGAATAATTCAACCCTATAGAGTACAGTAAACAATAATGGAATTTTGAGGAAATCTCAACAGACCCCAAGGTTCATCCACCCTGGAGTTGATGCTAAGAATAACAAAGTTAAATATTAAAATAGAAAACATGAAGTATAGAAAAATATTTTTGTTGTAGTGCAAGGATAGAGACTAAATTTTAAATCTAAGTTGAAAATGGATACATTGAGATCTAGAGTGAATATTTAAATCAAAAATTTCACCAATTACATACAAAATATCTGAAACAAGTTATCAAATTGATAATTAGAGACACAACGAAAACTATCAATAATCTAAAGAGATCATTGACTCAAATTCTGAACACACGAGAGACATACATATCTGAAGAGGAATGTTCTGTATTTAACACATTACAGAATACACAAATAGATGCAAATATACAACAGAACACAGTTCGACATAATAATGAATTAAACATAAGGAAGTTAAAACAATTCGCTGTCCAAAAGAATGCTGTACAAAATAGAATAAATTATTTTTGTAACACCACAATTAAATCACATCCAAATCTTGATCCAAAGTTTTCTGTAAACGCTAACAATATGGAACAGGTACCAATGAACCAAATAATCGTTAACATCGAAAGCAACATAACTAAACTTTCTCAGGAACACCAAAATACTATCAGAACAAAATTAAAGGGTACACTTCAACAACACTGTTACAAAATAAAAGAAGTCGAAGTTGAAACCGGACCAACAAAAATACATTTCAAATAACTACAAAACAAAGAGATTTCCTAAGGAAAACCCACAAATTATCGTCACAAACGCAGATAAAAGTAATTCAACAATAATAATGAAAACGATGAGTATACATACAAACAGAAACAGCTACTAACTGAGACTACAACGTAAAAAGCAATTAAAAAATTAACGTACTCATTGCAAAAACATAAATATTCGATAATAAAAAATTGGATATTTCAGGCTACGTATCACCAGACAGCAAAATCAATAACCATTCATAACAGCATACCTGTTAAAATTTATGTCTTGACATGAAACGTAATTAAAATTCACGAAATGAACAACATGTGTCCTCTATATTCAATCCGAAAAATGGCCCTTTGAAAACGAAACAGACGAGATTTCAGACGAAATAAGTTTTTTCGATAGAAATGCTCGGACCGGTCGATTTCTGTTTCACGGGGGACAACTTAAGATGTAGGTCACGGACGCATAGCGCTTCAACCCTTGCTGCTACAACCCCCACCCCCAATTTTTGAATAGGGAGGATGGGGTGAATGATACCTCAATTCAAAGGTATTTTGATACTGATTTCAGCACAGTAATTGTTTTTTTCATTTTATGCATTAGTTCTCGAAATATTTATGCGTTAGTTAATTTTATCACTTGAATTAATTTTTTGCGAATAATTGACATTTCGTGCTTCCGAAACACCAAAATTTCCGTACTTGTATTTGAAATTGCAAAACATTTACCAAATGAATTCATACCGTAAGTGTTAATGCTACTAGGGTCAGATGTTCGACTAGCTGTTTTATTCACTGAAATCATTCTCCAACTGTACGGTATCAGAACGATTTGGAGTATTGATCTAAGAAATAAGACTTTTCAAAGTGAAGTAAATAATTTATCAAAAACTCACATCAATTAATTAAATATTCAAATTGTTCACCATTAGCTTCCATACAATGAAATAAGTTTTGTTCGAAACGATGGCGCACATTTTGCAGCATTTCTGGAGTGATTTGACGACATTCGTTCAATATGCGTCTTCTTAAATCTTCTATGGAATCGGGCTGTGTATAATAAATTTTACTCTTCAAGTGGCCCCAAAGAAAGAAATCTAGTGGTGACAGATCTGGCGATCTGGCTGGCGATTCAGTGGGACCCCTTCTTCCAATCCACCCATTAAATTATATAGAAGTTAATTTAGATTGAGTTTCAGCAAGATTGAACTCCTTCGCAATACGCTTTGATTGTTCGACATCTTGATTAAAGATTTCTATGTCAGTGGACTGGAGGACGGAAGCCACAGTCATGGTTGTTTTGAAGCTCAAAATGTCAATTTTTCATAAAAAAACACTACAAGTGCCATGAAAACACCACTTCATTTTCAAATACTTAGTTGAGTATATTTCGAGAACTAATGCATAAAATGAAAAAACAATTACTGTGCTGAAATCAGTATAAAAATACCTTTCAAATGAGGTATCACTCACCACATCTTCCCTATTCAAAATTTGGGGGTGAGGGTTGTAGTAGCAAGGGTTGAAGCGCTATGCGTCCGTAGCTTACATCTTAAGTTGTCCCCCTCGAAACAGAAATCGACCTGTCCGAGCATTTCTATCGAAAAAATTTATTTCGTCTGTAATCTCGTCTGTTTCGTTTTCAAATGGCCACCCTGTATAAAAAAATAAAAATTTCATTACCAAAAAAAGAAACAAATTATAAAACAATCGCGGAAAGGCCTACACACAGGTTAAATAATATAAATAATATTCAGTAAACAATATCAATATGTTACATATACGTCTAATAAGCATCTGAACCTGGAACACCCTGAATAAAGTATTTTAGTCACAATGGCGCTCGTAGTTACGACTGTTCGTTACGACATAAAGACATACTGACTACCTGACAACAATGAGATTCTAGCAATTTATTATTCGTACTTTGGAAGATCATCTCTGCGGAAGTATTCTCGAAAACAAAATTGCACTGTTTAACAGTTTAAGCTCTAAAATCGAACTCGTCTGAAGAAGCCAAGGATTAGGCGAAACAATTGTTGTAATATGTAGTGTTACAATATTGTTGAAACACAATAAATGTGGAAATTTTATGAAATAAGTTTTTTTTAATAATAATAAATATTACATTTATTTTATGACGAGATATTGTTGATGATGGAGCTCGTATTGAATGATTATTTGGGCTATTACCATCATTTATTGTGGATGTAATGTTTTCCTTCTTATCATCGATGTTGAATTACTTTTTAATGGCGATATAATTTTCAGTAGAAATTTAGCCAATTGGTGGCATGCTGAATTTCTTGAACTCACAATTGGTCTTAGAGGAATATTTGCTTTGTGTATTTTTGGTAGACCATATAAATGTGGTGGTTTACTGAAGTGAGGTGTAAGTCTTGATCTAACGAATTGATCTTGAAATTCATTTCTATATTTATAAAGGATTTTGTAAATCTTGTTTTCAACTGTGGTGGTAGGGTCCTTTTTTAGTCTTTTATATTTTCCTGCTTCTAATAATTCATTGATTTTTTGATTATAAGAGCCAACATCTAGAATTACAGTGGCGTTTCCTTTGTCTGCTGGAAGTATCTTTATGGAACTATCCGATTTAAGATCTTTTAATGCCCTTTGTTCAGCTTTATTTATACTGGGTAAAGGTGTTTTGTTATTCCTGTCTAACAAGGTTCTGATTTTCCATCTGTATTCTTCGGCTTTTTCAGGTTCTCGAATTTTCTGTGCAGTTTCTTCTGCCGCCAACATGATTTCAATTTTTGGTATCGTCTTAGGGGCTATAGAGAACTTGAGACCCTTGTTGAAAACATTACATCCACAATAGATGATGGTAATAGCCCAAATAATCATTCAATATTACATTTATTCTCAACAGGTTACACCCATTCAAAATTAAATGAAAATGGATATAGTAAGGACCTCAACTATTCAAGATTTTCTCTTTCGGTTGATAGAGAGTATGCGACCGGCAGGACATACTCCATTTTGACCACGGATTCTTCACCAGGAAGTCAAAACCAATCGATTCAGATAATTCTTGTCTCAATAACTGAAAATAACATTCATTTGTTATCTATTCTAATCGAACAAGCGCCAAAAAAAAATTTTTAACATTGTTTGGAAGAAATCTCGACATCGTTTTCGACCACATCCGACCTGGATTTCCATCCAAATTGTTTAATTACTTTCAAAACGAGATAGCTGACTTGTTCTCCCAACCCATCCGCATACAAATGTTGGAATGGATGGGAGGAAATGAAACGTCTGTTACAGCTTCATGTGACGTATGTCTGCTTATGGCGCATATTTCCAACCGAAAAGGGTGAAAATTCCCCTTTGTGTAGTGCGAATGGCGGTGAAGCATTCATCATACCTATTGTTGAAACAGACATATTGTGCAAATAAAAGATTAAAATCTAGATTAATTAAATTCTGGGTGAAAAACTCTTCCTTGAATGCAGTGATTCCGATATATCGCAACTTGAATATTATGAGGTGTGAATACTCGAAATTATTCGGTTAGACATTCAAGTTGATTCTGTTCGGAAATAGCAATAAGGTTATACAAAATAAGATGCTTTCACCGCAATATTTCAAAAACTCACATTTCATCCAGTTATTGGAAAATTTAGATATGAAATAATACAGAAGGAAAACACAAATAAGCTACAGCTTACACGTACTTACTGTTCTCCATTGTTTTTTCACAAGCTCCATTAGGAGAGTTCATTAGGAAGTGAGTTAGTTCATCCCATGTTTTTGCGCACCTGTTCCTATTAGCACAGCGTGCTATCGTTTTGCCCAAGTGTCAGTTCCATTTTTTGAGGTTTTCTTATTTCTTATCATCATAATAACCGATTTGTTATCGTGAAAGAATCCAATATAAAACCAGGAGTTGATTCCTCGTTTTTGTATGAACCGCAAAAATACAACTAGCCATTTACTTCGAACGTCAATTTATTATGTTCATTATATGACGATCAAGTTACTTCCCGCATAATTGTTGTAATGTCCCCAAAAATAAGCTTAAATATCAAATGGTGAAGGGTGAAAGACATATTTTTCTTCCAGAGTGATTAATAACACAGAGGGTTCTTCAAGTTGCCCACTTCGAATCTGAAAATGAAAAGACAGAAGCAGAAAAGAGAACTGAATAAAATGATCACATATTAAATTTGTAAATGTACTACCCATGTCATGAAAGAATCAGAAACATGAAAAGTCCTGAAATCACCCTGAAATCTATATATGGGACTATGACTGATGAGGTGTGGTATTGTTTCCTCTGATTCTCCACATTTACAACATGCGCTTGGAAGTAACTGTGTTTCATCTGAAATGCATATAATAATATAGTTACGTCCACGGCTATTTCTCAAACGATTTAGCACTGTCAAAACTTTTTGGAAGATCGAAACCATGAGTTACTTTCGAAAAAACAGGAATGAGATCTTTATTGAACATTTCGTAATACATACCTTCATTTAATGTTTATCGCCGATGCTCATGTTGAAAAAATAATTATACCATAAGGGTTCATGTGACTTCAATCTGGGTACTCTATTCTGTAGAATATATGAAGTAATTGAAAATAAATTCGGAAAAGAATTATATTTTTCCCAAGAATTCAAAGCTGCAGTCTGTATTGGAATATGTTAGACAGAACTGGTAACCAATGGACTGGTGTAGATCTTCTGGTTCAATTAATTATTCTCATCGATGTATTTAATTATGCATCGATTTTTTTTGTAGGTACACCTTCAAACTAAATTAAACAAAACAGCGCAATAATACTCAGCTGCAGAAAAGACTATGCTAGATATGCTGTGCGTAGAGTGGAAGCATCAGCACCCTAACATCTGCAGATGATTGTCATTTACTGCAACTGGATTTGAATGCCATTACGAAGTGGTGTTCGGTAAGTGGAATGGAATCCAGCATAAAGTATGTAGTTCATCTTATATATAAAATTCTCGTGTCACAATGTTCGTTCTAGTACTCCTACAAAACGGCTTGACCGATTCTCATCAAATTTTGTGAGCATATTGAGTAGTTCTGAGAATCGGCCAAAATCTATTTTTTATACCCCTTAGTAATAAGGTTTGCCCGCCATGAACATTTTTCTTTAATTTTTAGACATTTCTTCAATTTCTAATTTTTTTTTATTATATTGCATTAAACATAAATACAACCCTAAATGTTCACCCTTTTATCACCAACTCCTATTTTTTAACAGCCATTTCAGAAATTTAGTCATTTTTCATCCCCAACTGATCAATCATCATTTAATTATTAGTTATCTCCGCCCGTTGCCTACAGTTGACCTAGTAAACAGCACTGAGTAGGTATGAAAACGAAGCCGGTCTCCTGTTTCTCTCACACTATGAGACTTCCACCACGTCATACACAGTTGTCGGCCATCATTATTCTTTATCTATTTCAGTGTCGTAACGAGTTCATTACATTACTAAAAACAGTGCTGTAATGAACTTATTACAGCATGCACTATAAGTGCGCTATTTTTTGTCTACATTAGGAATTACATACTTAAAAAATATTTATCTGTCAAAACAATGTTTGCCGGGTCAGCTAGTGAGATTCTATATTTATAGCCACCATTGAATAGGAAATAAAACAAATAACGAAGCTTATGAAGCGATCTCATATCTTGTTGTTTTTTCATGAATATTTTATTATTGGGCTGATTACGTTCCGACCCTTCTGGGAGGTGCATGGAAATGTGACTTATACATTCATTATGAGGTGGTTTTACTGTATACATAATTTGAAATCAATTCTATGTATATTTCCTAGTTCAATAAATTCTTGGCTAGAACTTCACTAGCCTAGGAGGTGCAAGTGAAAGAGAGACGGGACGTATATTAATTTAGGCTATAATGAGGCATAAATTATAACCGCATTCGGTATCCTTTGTATGTCAAGTTTCCAAGATATCGATAAAATAATAATAATATAATAATAACTCATTATTTAGTGGACATCACTAGTTACAATAAAAAAAAAACTTCAAATCAGTAATGTTTCCGTATATGTGCTTTCATCAGTATTCTGCAGGACCTATAGTTAACAGAATCTCCTATCGCATTAGGCTGCTCATTGTAACAGTCTAGGCCCCACACCAAAGTACAACCCGTCACTCGATCAATCCTCTATTAACTATTTTCTGCATCCTATCTACACAAATCGAAGACAAACCTATAATATGTAGTACATTTGATAGAATGCGCCTGTGATTGGTGTGCTGGCCATTGTTTAATAAGAAGAAGAATGTAGGTTTGGTTATCTGTTGGTTCATAGAGGATTATTTTATCTATGTTTTTAATTTTAACCTAAATTAATTAATTGCGTTTTAGACTTAGAGCGAAAAGCACATGGTTGCTGATTCTGTTAGTTTTTCGAAAAATAATAATTTATGTGTTTGAGAAATAGAGCTCCCAATACTTTGAATATTGTGAATATTAATTACCTGACCACGTTCCCAACGATTCCACTACAAATAAAACTATGATTCTTTCGATGACAGTTCAACGACTAACGTTTGTTTTTCAAAGAAAATAGTAGTATACATTGTATACACTAGATGGCAGTACAAGTCTCATATTTTAGATATTAACATTTCAACACCCCGACTATATCTAATAATATGGCCAAACATAAATTAACAATTTGCACACCTAATCTATTCAAAAATTCATAATGTTTAACAGAACATAAACCCTTGGTGAACAAATCTGCAGGCATTTCAGCCTTTGGCAAATATTTAATATTCACAATTTTATTAGTTACACATTCTCTACTAAAATGGTATCTGATATCTATGTGTTTGGTTCTTTTGTGGAAAACTGGATTAACAGTTAACTTTTGCGCACTTTGATTATCATTGAAAATATCAACGGTATACATTTTTTGTGTTATTTCATACAACAAATTTCTTAAATAAATTGCTTCTTTGCAACCTTCTGTAATTGCCATATACTCGGCTTCACTACTAGACAGCGCAACAGTTTTCTGTTTCTTTGTTTCCCATGATATTACACAACCTGATAATGTAAAACAATTTCCAGTGTATGATCTCCTATCAATTACATTACCTCCCCAATCAGCATCTACAAAACCTTCTAATATTGAATTTCTCTCAGCTGAATACTTCAAACCATAACTTCTAGTACACTTCAAATATCTCAATAATCGCTTTTCATAGGAACAATGCTCTTTGGAATAGCAGTTATTAAATTGACTTAAAAAAGCTACTGTAAATACAATATCAGGTCTTGTCAATACAGCCAAATACATTAAACTTCCTATGATTTGCTGATATGGAAACTTATCTATACAATGTTCATCATTAGATATATTTAATTTCACCTCCATTGAAGTCTGTATAGGTTTGCATTCACTCATATTTAATTTATACAACAGCTGATCAAGGGTAATACCACTAGAGGTGAAAATTTTTTGAGAACACTCTTGTTTTTTGGAAATTATGCGTTTAAATTTCACGAAACAAAGTTATCCTTAAAATACCACGAGCCGAAGGAGAGTGGTATTTCGGGATCACTTTGTTGAGTGAAATTTGTATAATTTTCAAAAAACGACAGTGTTCTCAAAAAAAATTCGAATCTCGTGGGGTATTTGGAAGGATCATTCAACAATATAAATCAAACGAAATAAAAACTAGTTTTTTATTCAAAAATAACCAGATAGAACCATAACAACAAATTATTCATCTTTATTCTTAAAATAATAATTATTGATAGTACAATTATTATACACATTACGAGCATTATTTTCGAATGATGAAGTAGATACTGATGTTGTTTCTTGAAGGACATTTTTTTCATTACTTATGGCTGTGATTATTTTTTTGTGATGTTGTTGGTCCAGTTGGAGATACGGTTTCACTGGCGCTGCAGAAGAATGGCCTGTTATCTTTATCAGCTGTTCCTTGCCAATCCCTGCTTTGGCTAATTGGCTGACAGCAGTAGCTCGATGCGAGTGGTTGGTTATCTTCGACTTGGTTGTGTTGATGACAATGAGTTCTGCCGATTCTTTTGTCCATTTAGCTATCGTATTGGGACCGACTGGGGAGTTTTTGAACCATGAAACATATTTCCAATTCTTATGTGGAGTAAAGAATAGTCTTTCAGTGGTTATGTTTGCAGTTCTTTTGGATACAAGTAGCTTATATGACCTCCCCGGGCAAATATCTTCTTCAATATTGGGAGTCAGCCGTTTCGTTTCCGCACATTTTTGGGCACCACCTTGTTTTGTTTTAGAAAATATCGGATTGTAGGCAATTCGGCCCGTGGGATTACCATCGTTTTCAATTTCGAATTGGAAATGCGAAATTAGGCATGATGAACCCTCTCCTCCGCCCCAAGCAAGCTCCAATGCAGCAATAAAATAAAATTTTCTGTTCGAACCGTCTGGATTATCTTCTTTAAATAAGTTGACCATTTTTTTGTGTTGCTCCAAAGACAACGCCTTGGCACTAACTTTTCTTTTCTCAGGGTCCACTTGCAAAGTACGCCTCTTGGCATTTCGTGCATCCCGCGTCGTTTTAAAAGCTACGTCTGTGAATGGATCGAACCTAACGCCCTATGGAATAGAATTTTTCCTGCAGCTGTTTGGCAGTTTTATTCCACAAGGTTTTTACGACACTTTCCTTGTAGTCTGATCCATCTCTTTTCTTCATATTGAAAGCCCAGTCTAGCATAATATTATTGAGCTCTGACAAACTTTTTTTTTCATTTATAAGGTATTCCCGGGCAGCACAGAATTCTTCAAATTGTTTCCAAATGTAGGATCTTGACTTCACTGTATTAAGTGGCACACTTTTCATCACACTTTCCTCAATTGAAGTAATATTACGATTCCCAAAACGTTTCATTTTTGTCTACTTTATGGTAAAATACGAAAATAAACTGACAGAACTGCCAAATGTGCTGTTGAAGTTATCGCTACCAACTGCTTGTTTATCGTAACCATGTCAACCGCTACTTCCACCAACGGCCAAAGCTAACCGGACGTATTAATAATGCAAATTAGGCATTTCATAAAAACAAATTTCTAAAAGTGAAAACACTTGAGGTTGAGTGTTTTCAGATACAGTTTGTTTCTATTGGTCCGTTTTCAAAAATTGAGCGATTTCATTGGACGATGTAGTATAGTGTAGAATGATCAATATAATCTATTTGACTTAATGTCACGGTTTGCTTTAATTTATTGAAATTTACATTTACACTAAGACACTTCTTTATTTCTCCTAAGTCTTTTATTTTGAACTCACTAGCTAACATTCCTTAACAGACTTATTCTTCGCGAAAATCCACTGTCATCGAATAATTGTTTCAGCTTGTCCCATAAATCTTTGGATGATTTAATATTTTTCACATGGACGTAGAATGACGGGTCAATTGTCATTATCAATTTCGCCCTGGTTTTTTCGTCATCTGTGGCCTTAATCTCTTGATTTAATTCTGGCTTCGCACAATGTTTCATGCCTTCAAGATTTAAGAAATTCTACACCATTCGCTGTAGTTATCGCGTCCCATAAGCTTGGATACATTCACAAGATAGTTCGCGGTCATTGTTGCGATCCACTTTTCTCCTACACTGCGATAATACGGCGAAATAATAGCAGTCTGTCACTATATAGTCCTTTAACTGCCTAATTATGCAGAATAAACAATTGATTATCGCGAAATTATGAGCGTAAGGGCCCATAAACTATAATAAAACAATGATTCTTTCGATGACAGTTCAACGACTAACTTTTATTTTTCAAAGAAAATAGTAGTATACATTGTATACACTAGATGGCAGTACAAGTCTCATATTTTAGATATTAACATTTCAACAAAACCGAAGAAAAGGAGGGTGCAAAAAGCCAGATA
The DNA here is from genome assembly GCA_030674115.1 of Micraspis discolor. Lineage (NCBI taxonomy): Eukaryota > Metazoa > Arthropoda > Insecta > Coleoptera > Coccinellidae > Micraspis > Micraspis discolor. Next base: position 49,838 of record JARTUT010002229.1, on the reverse strand, counting down.
GCTCATCGTATATTCTTTATGCAGTTATTTCAGTCCCTTATGGGGTCAGAATTCAGAGATAAGTTGTGAAATATTTTTTTGTCGATATATAGAGAATTTTCCGAAGCCTATGAAGCGGTTCTATTCTTCGATGATTTTTCATGAATATTTTATTATTGGACTGAATACCTACCGAGCCCTCCGGGAGTTACAAATGGTTGTGACATATGTAGTAATATTAAAGTGATCCTACTGGATACATATGCCGAATTTGAAATCTATCCTGTATATTGTTTGCCTTTTATGAATTTTTTCAATAAAAACTCGGCTAGTACCCCAGGAGGTGCAAGTGAAAACGGGTCATATTAATTTGGGGTATAATGAGTCACATAGTTTAATCACATTTGGTATTCTTTCTATGACAAGTTCTTGAGATATTGATAGCAAATAGAATAATTTTTATGCTGTTATTTTAGTCTATAAGCCTATAATATATAATGTATGATATATAATGTGAGACTACATGACAAACCGTGAATATATATATATATATTCTTTTGAACTTTTGGCTTACAATATTTTTTACTATATGGGTGGAATTGAAGGCTATAGCGGAACAAGACTTTAAGAAAATTTGTGACTGGTTCAGATTCAATTAGCTCACAGTGAACGCGAAGAAAACGTATTATCTAACCTTTGCCTCTCATTCTAATCACTTGCCGGATCTGGCACCCCTTATTGGTGATGGTAACACGTGAATAAAGAGTTGAAATTGAAGGAATTAGAAATAGGTAGGCGACCGTCACTTATGGAGTCCCCCAGAGATCAGTGCTCGGTCCGCTTTTGTTCACAATTCATATAAATAGTCTAATGAAATCTGGTTTTAAAGGTAAACTTATCAGCTTTGCAGATGACGTGACGATCTTGTGTGAAGCGAAAACCTGGGTGGAATTGAAGGCTATAGCGGAACAAGACTTTAAGAGAATTTGTGACTGGTTCAGATTCAATTAGCTCACAATGAACGCGAAGAAAACGTATTATCTAACCTTTGCCTCTCATTCTAATCACTTGCCGGATCTGGCACCCCTTATTGGTGATGGCAACACGAGCATTGCATGGAAAACATCGTACAAAATATCTGGCCGTATTAATTGACAGACATTCGCGATGGGACCATCACATCGAGAATGTAAAAAGTAAATTGAGGCGTTTACTGAATAAGTTTAGGTACCTTGCTGAATTCCTGGATATCTGAGAACGTGATATTTTGTACAGTCACCGCTCGGGTTGAAGAGGTGTTGCCAGATGTAATCTACACTACTTGAATATTGTGCAGAGGTGGAGTTTATGAATGATAAAAAAAATTAAGACATTCCGGTGATCTGTTATATTCGGACAACTCTATTTTTCATGTAAGGCAATTGTTCTGGTACTTAATGTTGACAAATATTCATGAGAGTAAAATTAAATTACAGCCAATTGTACATCAATACAACAACTGAGCAAGAGTGCCATCCAGGAGCATGCGAATTCGAGGAAAACGTATCGGTCAACGGTCAGTGGAATTTTTGGCACCAAAGATATATAATTTACTGCCGGACAATTTGGAAATCATAAAAACTTTCAAGACGTACAAATATTATGTCAGTGTGGATATCAAATAGGGAGAGAAATTTTTTTAATGATCTCATTGACTCAAGATTTTTGAGTTGAGCTTCGATCTCATCCCGTGGTACTCAGATGTTGTGGACTAAACTGGAGAATGGATATGTCCATCACCTTCTGGATGATATCGAATATTCGCTGAGAGACTATCCCAGCTCAACTAGAAAGGACACAACGAGACTCGTTCATATAAATACTAGCTGACCCGGCCAACTTTTTTTTGAGTAATTTCTAGTGTAGAAAAAAAATAGCATACTTATTGTAAGTGTGTACGAATGTGGTATATGTGTTAGGCCCGAAGACCGAAAACGCTCAGTGGCCGGAAAAAACGGCCACATCGCGTTCTGGCTGCCTTCGAACGCACACAGAACGCATTTTGGTTGTTTTTAAACGCTCGCAACGCGTTCTGGTAATTTTTAAACAGCCGGAACGCATTTTGTCAATTGTTCAACGCTCACAACGCGTTCTTAATGTTCGACTTGTATTATTTGCCGCTTTCTACCTGCGTAGGATAAAATTTATATTGTCCCTCATAAAACAAAGATGAAAATTGAAATACAATTCAATTATTGACAACTACAATTGGATACCAAAGATGGCTTCGGTTTTTCTTGCCGAATCATTTCAACAATATCAAATTTCTTATAATTGTTTTTCAGCTCTAGGAAGAAAGTTACACTAATAAACATATATTGTCGAGCATATAATATATAAATGCATGAATGAAAAAGCGAAAAGTTCTTTATTGAACAAATGAATTTCAATTTATTTTCTACAAATCCAACTTATTGTGGAGAACAAAACAAACTTGAATTTATAACTCTTTTAATTACTTCATTAGAAACAGTTCAATTATTGAAAACTACAATTAAATACAAACGACGGGTTTTTCCGAACTTTTGTGTACTTTACATAGGTACGTTACTTATTTTTACAAGAACTGTTTGAATGACATTTCGAATTACATAGTACATTTAAATTGTATCCGTAAAGTATGGAACAAATTCATTTTTAGCTAATCAGACCATTTTAAGAAATAATCCTGAAACACATCGATTTTTATTTTAATTTACCTTATTTTAAAGTAATAATCTAATATACAGCGTGAATTATTTTCGAGTAATGACATCACCGTCATTTTTTTTTAATTGAACTACTTTGTCTCCATTTCCGGATTACTCTAGCTGAGCTGATTCCAAAAATGTATCACATGTTGATTCCAATAGGTACAGGGTCGACAAATAGGTATACAATAGTTTTGTATGTGCTCAGTGCTCATAAAGAAATGCTACACCACAAGTACCAAAGATGTTCGGAAACAACTTATTTTTATTATTCTAAAAATGTAAAAAACTTCAGGGTCTTACATTTGAACCAATTGCCGTTAGACAAACGCGTTCCGGCTACACAATTACCAGAACGCGTTGCGAGCGTTTAAAAACAACCAAAACGCGTTCTGTGCGTTCGAAGACAGCCAGAACGCGATTTGGCCGTTTTTTCCGGCCACTGAGCATTTTCGGACTTCGGGCCTAACATATGCATGAAATAGGCATGAAGCGCTGTGAACGATGAGGAAATATAAATATTACAAAAGGCAAACATTATTTTTAGATTATTATAATTTATTCCTTAAAATTATATATCATTAATTTATCAATTACGATAGTCACACCAACAAACAATATCAATCTCTTAATGCTATAGCGTGAACAATATTTTTTGTTAGTCCACCTTTAGCTTATACAAACAAACTGGGATTATTCACCCACTCGAGAGCATGCCACGTATAATTGTCCGTGTGAAAAACATGGTGTTCTCAAATCTAGGCCATAAATTTATTTATATTCATTTACATATTCATGTAAACATTAGACTGTTTTACAAAAGCAAAACGTTTTATTTTTTATAATCACATTGAAAATATATGGTTAGAAATGGTGAAAAAAATTTAATTCCATCAAATCGTTTTTGACCGTTTCCAACATACATTTTCGATATAAATAAAAAATTGTATACTTACATCACAAAAGCCGTTGTCGGTGGAAGCTCGTGACACGTATTGAGTACTTCTGAGGTTATGAAAATCACTTGATTAACTTATCGTGCAAAATACAATACAATACAATACAAAATGGGTATGATTAATAGTTAATATGAGAGTTACACTGAGATAGGAAAATAATAATTGTCAACGGTACTACTACACTTGATGCATGAACAATAATGATAGCCCACAACTAGGTAGTGAGAGAAGTCTTATTGTGTGGGAGAAACAGGAGACCGGTTTCGTTCTTCTGTTTACTGGGTGAGAAGTGACACCTGTGGATAACTGGCGGAGATAATTAATTAAATGACGATTGATCAGTTATCGACTGGGGATGAAAAATGATTAAATTACTAAAATGACTATTAAAAATTGAGGTTTGTGATAAAAGGATAAAAATTTAGAGTTGTATGTATTTTTTATTGCGACATAATAAAAAACACAATAAAATAAAAAAAATGTCTAAAAATTGAAGAAAAATGTTGAGGGTGGACAACACTAATCACTAATGATTATCAAAAATAGATGTTGGCCGATTCTCAGACCTACGCCATTTACTCACAAAATTTCATGAGAATCGGTCAAGCCGTTTCGAGGAGTACGAGAACGAACATTCTGACACGATAATTTTATATATAAGATTGTTTTATTGGTGTATGCATTCCTCTTTGCGGTTTTTTATGTGGAGGTTAGTATGTTATTGATTGTGGAATAATCAAGCACAAACTTCTAGCTTCGGTGAATTGTCATGTTTGTTTTTTTATTCTGATTTTGTTTATCTTATGGTATCTGTAAGTCGGAGAAAATGAAACATTATTATTAAATGGTTGGAAGGCAGAGTTAAGAATTAGAATATTTTTTGTTGTGTTGAAAATAATTCTTGAACCTTAAATAAATTGGGAGTGCAGTAGATGAGACATATGCAGAAATCATAGGGTGGTTTTAAGGGGTATACAGGGTGATCCAAGTTAGAGTGCCTATAAAACGTTTTTGGAAAACTGGAAATATTTGAAATCTGAAAATTGGGATAATATATTGTTCGAAAAAATCTACTGAGCTGAAATAATTCGGAAACCTCAGCACTTTCGTTTATACAAGACAAAAATAAGTGTGCAAGAAAATTTTTTTTATATATCTATTTCTGATGTGATTGCGTATTCAATGCTGAATTCATTTATGTTAAAATCTATTGTATTAATACGACTGGTTTTCCAGCTGAAAAAAACTGAAGAAAAAATGTGAAACTATGTATAGTTATTTTCAATTTGAGATATAGATGTGCTTATCACCGCTGCACGTATCATAAGTATCAGATTACTAAAAGAGAGTTTATGAAGAGCGCGCAAAAGCTCCTGACCACCCTTCATTATTTTTCTGCATTTTCCTTGTGTAATGATTTCGACCATACCATTATACAAGTTAATGAAAAAATAAAACGATTGAAATAGGTGATTTCAACTGCAGAAATATTGCTTGGGTCTATCGTACAACAACCTGAAATGGGGAAAAACTGAAAAACTGGGCAAAACAGAAAGATCTCAAACTTCTACACGATTCCAAAATCCCTACATCCTGCTACAGTACTGAATAGAAGGAGAGCTATAACCCAGAAAACATTTTTGTAAGCGAATCAAACATCGATATTGAGTCCCAACACAACCCCGCGGATTCCGGTTCCAGAGGTTTGCTTCCTTCAGAATTCGCTTCTCAATCATTGTGGTTTGATGGACCCCAAACATTGGTCATAACGCTAACGGATCCTATTTTAAATGTTGATGTTGTTTCGACCGCTCCTGCTGAAATCGATAACTTTTGTTAGAATATTTCGAAGGAAACTCCCGCGAACATAGTAAATCTTTTGCTCGAGAACTTTTCTTCCTTGACAAAAGTTCAGGGGATTTTGGGATACGTTCTTCGCTTTGTAAATAACGCAAAAAATAGACATACAAAACGCTCTGAACATCTTTCTCTTTGTGAATTGGATGAAGCTTTGCTTCTACCTATTGGTTAAATCCACTCAAGAGCGGGTCTTCTCTTCGGAACTCAAGAGGAAGTTTTTCCCGCGATATATGAAAAAACTGAATGTCTTTCAAGATGAAAAGGGTTTATCAAGAGTAGGAGGAAGGCTTAATTCATGTTCTCTTTCGTTTGATTCCAGACATCCCTTACTTTTGCCCAAGAAAGGTCGTCTCACATCGCTCATCATCGAACTGTATCATAAAAATATTTAACACGCTGGCCTTCGCACTCTTCGCTTCCTAATAGCACAGATATTTTGGATTCTTAGTGCTAGAGGCGCCATATCTTCTGTACTGAACAAATGTTTGGTATGCTTCAAAAATAAACCCAAATCCTTTCAACCCCTATGGGTTCTCTTCCCTCGACGCGGGTTTCTCAGGTGAAGCCGTTCAGCCATAGCGGAGTGCATTTCGCAGGTCCATTCTCAATAACTCTGAATCGCCATAGAGGTGTTAAAACTATGAAGGCCTATGTTTGTTCATTTGTTTGTTTCGCAACAAAGGAGTTGCATTTAGTATTAGCCACAGACCTATCGACAGAAACCTTCTTATCTGCGCTCCAACGCTTTATTGCTCGACGAGGTAGAGTGAGTGACTTGTACTCAGATTGTGGCACCAATTTTGTTGGTGCAAGTCGTGAGTTAGCTAAATACATGAAGGATTCAGCTGAACGCGAACAAATCCAATGGCACTTCAATCCTCCTTCAGCTCCACATATGGGGGGTCTGTGGGAGGCAGGGGTCAAATCTGTTAAGTCCCATTTGACTCGTGTTATGGGCTCCCAAATCTTAACTTACGAGGAATTTTACACCATCCTATGTTCGATTGAAGCAATTTTGAACTCTAGATCCCTTGAAGCAATGTCTTCGGACCCAGAAGACGTGTCCGCCCTCTCACCGGGGCCTTTTCTCACCCTCGAACCACTGACTGCCTTACCCCATCCCAATGTCACCCAACTTCCGTTAAATCGCCTTAGTCGATGGCAAACTATTCAACGCATGCAACAAGATTTTTGGAAACGTTGGCATCGCGAATACTTACACACCTTGCAACAACGTTCAAAATGGTTTGCCTCTGATAAAAACCCTCCAAAGATTGGATATTTGGTCCTCATTAAGGACGAAAGAGTTCCTCCCTGTCAATGGGTTTTAGGAAGGATTGCATCATTGTCTAATGCACCTGACGAAAGTAGTCGAATTGCTTCTGTCAAGGCAAACAACGGCTTCTTAAAGAGGCCAATCGTTAAACTTTGCCCTCTACCTATTTGAAAGGGCACTCACCGCCTTTATATATTCGTTCCCTTAATCATTTTGTATAAATGTTTCAATTATTTGTTTCATGTCACGAGACACGCTTTTCTTCTTCTTTTTTTGTTTTTACTCATCGCTTTGGATCAATTTTATGTGTCGCTCAAGTAACATTTTGCCATTTTTCGCGACCCGGAAAATGTTCGGTCCTTTTGTTATAGCATTAATTTGAAGCTGAGGCGATCGCTAAATATTTGAATTTCGCGCTAATTCAAGTCAACACTGGTGACTTCGCACATGTTATGGATACGCTGTGCATACGCCTCTAGACAACAACTCCAAACGAATTTAGAAGAATATAAAACGTTATTCCACCAAGATCCATTCTCAAATCGGAATATAGAAGTGGGAGAACGCCTAATAATATCGCAGAAGTGAGAAGTAACAGATGGGGGGAGCTTTTAGAGAGTGTAGATATGAAATCAAATAGTAGAAGAGCATGGAAAATGCTGAAGAATTTGAGCAATGACCCCAAAATTTAAACGAAACATTAATGAAGAGAATGCTTTCATCAACGAACCCCTAACTTTGAACGAACTCCAGAAAGGTGTAAAACAAATGAAAACTTATAAAGGTGCTGGTCTAGATCAAATCAGAACAAACAAAATATTTTGTGAATGAAACAATGAAATGGTTGGTCAAATGGTCTAACTGATCAAATCAGAACCCAAGATTTGGAAAAAGCATTGGTTGCATTACTGAATGAACCACCAAAAATGAACATATCGTTTCGGTGTCATTTATATAAACTACTAAAACGCTAAATTCTTAGCACAGTAACACCACATATTGATATATATATATTCTTTTGAACTTTTGGCTTAAGATTTCGTTAGCAAACAATAAAGCATATGATCAGGTTAGTGACATTACAATTCGGCGTATCACATAAAAGCCTTGGGAAAACACCCCCGTAAAAAAAAAACCCTCCAAAAAGTACAGAAATAAGCTGAAATATATTTGGGATTTCTTTCTTCAAGAGTGATCTTCTATTGATGTCAGAGACTTTTCAAGGTGCCCATATCGAATCTGGAAATAAAAAGACAAAAGCAGAAAAAGAACTGAATATCAAAAATACAAAATTTTAAAGAGATAAAGATAACTTCCTCAAATTAGCCTTTTTGGATTAACTCGATATTGTGAATCAAGCTTTTTTTAACAAGAAACCATAAATTTTACTAATTAGATAATCAATTAATACATAACCTTTTATTGTTCCTCTTCAACGAAGATTTTTTTTTTTAGTATCCGTATGTGTCTCTTGAAGGAGAATAATCTCAGCACCATAATCCTTTGTTATTTTAGAAATGTAGTCACTCTTGTCCTTAGAAATACCTTCTATATTCAAATCTATTGTAATACACAAAATTTGTCGCCACTCTGCAAGGAGGATTCTTCGAATCATCTTATTCCAAGTGATGATTTTTCAGATCTTCTTATGTTTGAAGTCTGCTTTCAAAGGGAAATCATCATCCATAGTTGAGGAAGGTAATATAACACTTATTTCATTGAAAAAATAGCAGAGGAAAAATATCAACTGACATTCATTATGACTTATGTCATACCACATATTGATGAAAAGTTAATAAAAGAACAAACTGGATTCAGAACTGTCAGATTCTCTAACTTGCCCAACATATCGAGGGATGGTTACGAAGCGGAGGAAATAACCGCTGTATCATTTATTGATTTGAGTGCTGCTAAACATAATTATATATATTTATATATATACAGTTGAACCAATAACTCCACTGCTCTTTTCTATCTCAGTATTTTAAGGGTTTCCGTGGTTCTATGAATATTAAAGGGCCAAGATTCTGGATACTCTTTTATTCTTTAGTCAACGTCTCGATCCTTTTTAGGATCTTCTTCAGGACTCTATAAATGTATTACAATGTTACAATAATCATCTTACACAATTCTAGACAAAAACTCACCGAATATTTGAGGTTTTTTTTATAAAAGTAGTGTCATCAAGTGAGTAGTACAATTCAGCAAAACAATTCTCCGATAACAAGCACATCTAGACTATCGTCAAGGAAAAACAAACATTATACTCCAGCATAAAACTCTTATCTAAAAAGTGCACTATAATCATCTTCACCATGTTGAACGAAAAAATCTCTAAGTAAGCTTTTTTTAATTTAGGTTAGGTCATAGAAAGTGAAAACAAAATTGACATATTACGAACACAGAAGGTAACCATAAGGCAATATTATTCATCTTTTGTTAGATCGATACAATAATAATTTCTTTTCCTCTTTATCGATTTCATGAGGAATCAACTTATATTACTTACATTCATTTCATCTTATAACATTTAATTGTCTGCTCTCTGAACTTTCTGATTTATCGTATGTAATGAGATAAGAATATATATTACTTATATTTTCTATGTCTTTTTTGAGTTCATTACGTTTTTGTCTTTTTTTATATGGTACATTTCTAAGAATGTTCTCTTATGTGTGTTCTGTTCAAGTTCTAAAATAGCGGCTGATTCGTATGCCATGTTATGTAGTGTCTTTCTACAATGCTCTGCCAATGCGCATTTCTTATTTGGGTTTTTTATATCACTTTTATGTTGTGATATTCTTTTTTTTTTATTGTTGTGATGTCTGTCCTATATAATTTTTGTCATATAATTTATATATATATATAAAGTATACGATCTGACGAAATACTACAAACTTACAGGATTCATCAGATGTATCCTAGAAAACAGAAGATTCTATGTAACACTGGGAAATGAAAAGTCGATGGCAAATTCAGAAGAATAGATTACCACAAGGAAGTGTTTTTTCTCCAATTGTATACAATATCTGTACCAATAACATCCCATTTTCCGACAAAGTAAGGAAATTCAGTTACGCGGACAACAGAGCAATAGCTGCACAAGAAAACAAGTTTGAAGAAGTAGAACGAACTCTAACACAAGCCCTATCAGAAATGTCAATTTACTACAGAGAAAATCATCTAAACAAAATCCAACTAAGACACAAGTGTGTGCTTTGCACCTAAGAAACAACCAAGCAAAAAGAAACTTGATGTTAGATGGGAAGGTGAACGACTAGAAAAATGTAAAACACCTAAATACCTTGGTGTCAAACTAGAACGAACTTTGTCCTATAAAACCTATTGCAAAGACACCAAAATGAAGGTTATGGCAAGGAACAACATAATCCGAAAACTAACAGGTTCATCATAGGGTGTCAGACCTGAAACTTTGTGGATATCAGCAACTGCTCTATGTCTATCTACGGCAGAACGTGGCTATAAATGCGACTGGCAAAATAATATCTGGATGCCTAAAACCCAGCCCCTTAGGAAAGATATATCCTATAGTTGGCATTGATCTGCCAAACATTCGAAGAGAAGTCATTGCTGAAAAAGAAAGGTCCAAACAAACTGAAGATGAAAGATACCCCCTTCATGAACATATACCATACCATCATCAATTAAAATCAAGAAAGAGTTTCTTGAAAACCACTTAATCAATAACTATCCCACCTGAAGAAAGAATAGAAGAACTCTGGAAGAAATGCAACAGAGACAACATCACCGACAAAGAAGAGATATCTCCTGGAGCCCACTTACCTTACGCTACGTGGAAAACACTTTATAGACTGAGAGTGGAAGTATCCCACTGTAAGAAGACCTTTGTAAAGTGGGGATACTGAAGTGATGAATTATGCGACTGTAGAGTACTGTGGAGACGAGGCCCATCTACTCGTCTGCAATAACGTCGGTACCACCCGCACTAATCAAGACCTATATGCATGCACCCCCGAAACCGTCACTGTTGCGGAGTTCTGGACATTCACTTCCTGGACACGTATAAGTAAATAAGTAATTGTTGATTGTTTTTCAACATGTTTTTTAATGAAAGCCGAGTATTCGAACTGTTATTTGTTGTATTATTTTGGTATTTGATGTCATTGTGGTATCTTTAACCTGACCAATCTTATAGGAAAATGTATTTGTTGTATACTTTCAAGTATCCGTGAAATGTTTCATAGCAGAAATGTCCTATACATGTACTTGAATCTCTAAGGACCAATAAAGATATATATATACTTACATATAAGAAGTTTCAATGAAATTTGGATTTCCCACTAGTCTGATAATTGATACAATCCAATATGGCGGCGAAAACGATGTTATGCCATAAATAAGATAGGATATTCTTACTACTTTTTTCTGCCCACTGCACATTGAATAAGAATAAATTCCAGCAGGATAGTAAATCTTATTTATACGTTCATCTGGCCTGCTCATTGCAAACATACAGCAGGTCCAAAAATTCAGAAAACGTAATGATATATCTAATTTGTCACGACTAACAAAGATCTACCTCTGAAGCTAATGAACTTCAAGATTGTTAACTGTTTCCAGCTTCTCGAGCATTATAATTGCACCATTCGGCTTCTCCACACGATAATAAGAAATTTTACAATACCAGTTTCATAAAATCTCTCATGTATGATTGATTCGATTGATTCCGACTTCTTTGAGCATTTTCAGGATGAATTAATAAGTCCCCTTGTGGGTTTCAACTCTTGACAACGAATCGGAATGATGTGATTGATCTCCATTAGGGCTGACGTTACCAACCGGGGGTAATTTGATTAATGGGGTTCAGCTCCGTCCAGCCGAAACAGGTTTTCGCACTGAACACCTCGTAGGAAAATGAAAGTTCTATGAAAGAGAAGTTTTCAGGTTTGAATATATTTTGGTAGGCGAGAAGTGAATTTGAGTTTGGGTGGGAGTGTTATGTAACGCGTGAATAGTTCTTCACTGTATTTTCGCCGTAGATCTTGTCTGTTTTAGCCCCTTCATTCAGGTTTTTTTTTTCTACTGTATGCATGCATGACGTTAGCCATTAAGACATATATATATTGAAAATGATTGTTGTTGATTGTTCATAAATGATGATGAAGCTTAATGCTATGCCTCTGGAAATATTTAACAAGCTATGAAGATTTATGAGGACCTATATTAGATCAGATCAGATGATATTAGTACTTAGGGAATTAATTAAACTATTCTTGTAGACATCTTGAGTTATCGAGTGTCTTCAAGTTTGTTGTACTACGTAGGAAAATACAAATCATAATATCTAGCCATGTGATTATATCCTTTCAGCTTCAGCAATCCTTTGATGTCATCGTTCCAGCTCGAACTGAATAATAATCCTGTGAGTTAAACCTATAATTAATTTGTGGTTCTCAAATCTAGGGCACTGATACTTCACGTTGCAGCTTAACTTGTGGGAGACTCTGATGTCCAGGATCTATCGTTCAACGATAGGAACACATAAGTTGCTAAATATAAGAATAGTTTATATGCTTAATATCGAGAAATGTACATAGCCAATAATCAGTTTGTGGAAGTTTATAATTATATAAAGCGATGAGAGAGCTTTTGTTCAGTTACTTCTGTTTTCTTGCTACCATTATATATATTTCTTACTGTCGATTATGTTTGTTTCATCATTTATGCTCATTTTCTTTACGGTCATTCTGATAATTATTCACTTATGTTTACGATTATATCAAGTGGTGAAAAAGATCCTTTGTTTATTATATTTCTAGGTTTTCTTTTAATCTTTGTATATGTTTTTCTATTATTACTCATGTTTGTTTTCTTGCTGCAATTTATGTTTATGTTTCCTTATTGGTGATTATTTATATAATATACTGTTTTTTCAAGTGGCGAGAGCACTTTAGTTTTATTTCTATGGTTCATATTGCCATATATTTATCTAAATGCTTGTATTACATGATATTTCTATTTTGGGGTCTCGGGATTGTGGACCATTCCTATATTGTTGTATGAGATTTCTTAGCTACCTGGGTCGAAGGCCATAAATGCCTACAGTCTCGCACCCTTCATGGCTATAAGGTATGAGGGACTATACTTTTTTCGACGCTGCTAATTCTTTTCATTTTTTCAGAGCAGCCGCTGGAACTCCATGACCTTACCTGTGTTCCCATATCCTTAGCTCATACAATATTCATAGTTATGGCTCATATACCTTGGGGCCGTAACCATTACGATGGTCATAATTAGTCTTTTGCATATATTATTTTATTGAAGTTGCCATGATTATTATATTTGTTGTATTATTTTCAATGACTATTATTCTTGTTATATTATTGAGGTTGTACCCATAATTACTATGATTGATTGTTTTGTGTAAACACAATATTTTGATGTCTGATCATAACTGCCTCCACGCTTGTTATATAGAATAGAAGAATATGGTTACTCGGGAGTAACACATGTTTCTCAAGGACACCTCCTGCCTCTACTATAGCTCTACAAGCGGTCATATTTCACTGTTGTCACACATAAGCTTAGATATCTTGGTTTATGCTTTCATTAGCCTAGAATTACCTCTACAATTTAATTATTATTGAATATATCGGTACCGATCAGTTTTCTGTTTTCTTTGATGAATAAAAGAGTTTTTCATTCTTATCATATTGGAGGAGGATAATGGGTTAAACCGCAGGAATGCAGAAAATATGGGAAATGGATGGAAGGTACTTGCCGACACGTGTTTCTGCTTATTGGCTTCTTCAGGGCAAGGCAACCAAGAAACCTGGATATGGATGGAAATGAATAATAAAATAAAACATAAATGACAACAGGTGACCACAACAGGAGCAAGCATCCAATTTGTGGCTTCAACCCAAGATACCTCTGGTTTGGAGGCTAAACCGAGCATCGTCACGATGGAAGCATAAGCAACCTGTGTGATGCGACCAAAACCCAAGGATACAATTAAATTCAAAGTGAAGATAATGCGGTGAAATAAGATATTGGAGGAGGATAATGGGTTAAACCGCAGGAATGCAGAAAATATTCTTATCATAACATCAAATAATTCAAAAACATTTCCGAAAAATCGATCAAAAAATGAAACAGAATACGACACTTTTCGATTAACAATAATTTATACAATTCTTAGTTAGAACTTCCGGACAAATGAACAAAAAAAAACTCTTTTATTCATCAAAGAAAACAGTGTTTTCTAGAATGAATAAAGGTATTATTGATACTTTCAAGAAGTGTAAGACAATAATTGTCAATTTTAGATATTTTTGATTTATTTACACTTTGAAGGATAGACTTGTTCTATTAAATAATTTTAATAATGGGAAGAATTCCATTTGAAGTCAATTTCATTCTTTTATAATAAACTCAATTCTTCATAAAATTATAGAATGCAGTTGTAATTTTCTGTGTCGATTTTTTGAGCGAGATAATACTCTATGCTTATAGTTGAGGTTATTTTTAGAATATTCACTGATTACAAAGTAACATGTTCATTTGTCCGGGTGCGGCATCTCACAAGTAAGTTTTAAGGAAGAATTGTTTAAATTATTGTTAATCGAATATGAATTCCTGATGAGACAAAAGTGTTATACGCAAATCTCGAAACACATATGTCGTATTCTCTTTTTTTTTATTGATTTTTGTGTAGTTTTATCATTGATACTTTCAAGAAGTGTAACACTATAATTGTCAATTTTAGATATTTTTGACTATATTGATGGGATATACACAGCATAGAGTTACACAAGAGACTAAGGGAGATTACTTATAAAATGCGTTTAGCACGAAGCCTTTTACCTAGGGATTTATGTTTCACGGTTTTCTTTGCACTGGTGCACTCGGTAATGCAATATGGAGTTCGTGCTTGGGGTGGTTTAGGGGATAAATATTACACCCTTGTTGAGATAGCTCAGAAGCGTCTTTTGAAGATGCTGTTCAATAAGCCCAGACTTTACTCCAGTGATAGACTGTTTGAGGAGCTGAGAATCAGGGATCCGAGGAAATTATACGTGAAAAGCTCAATAATCTCCATTCCCAAGAAGCGCCAGTTAGATCTCTTGTGCTCTGCTCATAATACAAGGCAGACACAAAATATGATGGTGAGAGGGTTCAGGGTTTCTAAAAAAAGATCAAATCTTCTCTTCGATACAGACTACCACAAGTCTACAATATAATTACCCCCTACTTGAGGGGTCCACAGGGTTTCCATTCTCTGAAGTGTAGAGCTAACTTTTGGTTGCTCGACTACTTAGAGAGAAGGAATGATCATAAGATTTTCTGATTTGGTTTAGAATAATGATGAGTTTATATAATTTGTTGGAATTATCCTATAATCAATTTCATTATTTCAATCTGTTCACGTTTTGTAATTAATCGAATTTTGTATTATTTCCGGAAGAGCTCATACTCAAGCCTTAAATGTCTTTTTTGAGCTTTTTCGGTTTGTTTCATTATTGTATGATATTTGTGATTGATTAAACTGAATAGAAATTGAATTGATCAGGAATACTCAAAAGCACCGCACATCGTATTTTACAAAGAGGCGAAAAGTGCCGTTTCACTTACAACGTGTTTCCTCGAGATTATCTTGAAATGATTTCATTTCGTGGAACAATACTACAGAGGCATGCAAAAAATCCCGATACCATCCAAAAAATTCTCTGATCAGATCATTTAAAAGGGATGGTTACATAAAGTTACACAATCTTCACGAGTGACATGAGGAGAATCCACATTTAATGCAAATAGATACATTTGTGTATCGGACATTCAGGCACTATCTCATGGCCAGTCCGTTCTCCAGACCCAAATCCTTGAGTTTTTTTTTGGCCTATTCGAAGCCGATTGAGTGTGTAGCTAAGCTGCGTATCGAGGATATTCCCGGCAATAAGTAGATCATTTTACAGAAGATGCAGGGGGTGTATTGATGCTGATGGTGAGCGATTTGAACATTTGTTGTTATTTCAATAACTGACTTTTATTCCACTAAACCTAAACTCAACTGACCAAAGTTTTTAGTTACTTTATTGATTGTACCAACTTTTGTTGAGTTTGGTAAAAGTAGTATCAATATCTGTCTCGCTAGCTCATTTCCAATATCCATCACTCACACCATTTTGCCCTAAAATTAAGAACCTACCAAGAGCTTGTGCGATTGAAAACCATTTCAAATAAGTGAAATGGGTTAGTTGAAATCGGGTTACTTGAGGTTTTTTTTTCTTCCTCGTTTTTTTATGAAAGTAACAGGTATGGCAATCCTGATTGTATGCGTCAATTTTCAATGTCACTTTCTAAGGCATTGTAGTACATTTTGTTTTAAGAAGGACAATGAAAAGTCGACAAATTTTAAAAACTTTTAATTCATTGTTTAACAAATAGTCTCAATTGTGGGAGATTTGAGGCAATTGTGTCGTTTTTGATTACTGCGATTCTGGAAATGTTATTTAGGGATACGATTCCGGAGTTCGAATGAACAGAAATTATAAAAATTAACCATATCAACAGAAAAATCGTTACAGATGGATCTCGGTTTTCCTTTAATGTTCATAATTTTCAAACTGCATGAGATATATTTTTTTCTGATTTTTTTTGAGTTCTGGGACGGCCTGAATGATGGTTATTAAAATCTCACCTGTTCTGAAATTCAATTTTCATTAAACTACGTGAATATACAGGGTGTCCGATAACTCAACGTCAAGCGATTACTGGGCGATATGCTAGGTTACACCAGTTCTAGTAAAAATAACAAAAACATTCTATGTCACTTGGTTAAGTGGTAATAGGTATATTTTTGAAAATGTTGAAAATTGACACCCTACACTATATCCTTAGGTGTTGTGGTCATAAATTTTCCAATTTTGCAGTGATTTTTCTTAAACGTAATCCTAAATAACCATGCTATTGATTACAGTCACAAATTCATTGTTAGGTACAATTGTTCTAATTAAAAAATTATAAATTTCGCTGAGACATGGTTAAAAAATATGTTTTAAGCTAACTTCGACAGAAAAACTTTGAAAAAAAATGTACCGTACTACCATCAGCAAATTACTTTAAGAAATGGCCCATTTAATCAAGATTAAAAATGGTACTGTAACTACTGTAATTCATAACACATTAAAGAATTTTACAAACAAACGGTTACGGCTACTGAAACCTTCGAAACGGTAATCGAAAAAATCAAATACCGAATCATATAAAATATTCAATTGTCTTCCAAATACGTAGTAATTATTGGGATTCCTGGGCCTTATACTAAAAGACCTAAAATCGTTATAACCGCTCAGCAAATGACATAAACATGGTGCACAATTATTCTATCGACGATCCTGAAAATCCTCTAGAAGTAATGTTATATTCTCGTGATTATGCCCCTTCATAAGCCATTTATTGCCGCGGAGACCATTACAGTAATTCCACAATCACCATTTCGATGCATAATGTTGATAAATGGTACAATATTCATGAAAAAGAAACTGTTGCAATCACTTTAATACCACAAATGGGGAGATTTCATGGAAGTGCTCCATGAAAAGAATCGAGTTGTTACGGACGAATCGTAACACCGATATTATTATTCTTTGAAAAGTTCTGCCCAAATATCCTGAATGCTTAAACAAAGGAAGTTTGAGTATCATTACTTTGCTATGGGTCGAACATATGGAGAAAATGAAATGTAAAAAACACTGACGTGAGGTTGGAAGCTTTTGTCTTTTCCTGGATTCTAGAACAGTGTGATGCTAAATATACAGGGTCTTTCACGAGGAACCTCACCCATATTTATACGGGAAACTACTGAACTTATTTTCATGAAATTCGGCACTTATAAGTATTTCACGATGCTGATGAAATCTAAAATATCTTCAAGGCATGAGCACCTCCGGTTTTTCCGGAAATGACGTCAACTTCCGTTTTTCAAATTACAACAACATTTTTAATTGCAGAAATAGATTCCTTAGAAAATTTCAAGTTATTTTGATGTAACATTTTTCAGTTTTGGTTGGAAAATTCTCTCTAAGCGGAAAATTCGAAAAAAAAAAACCAAAATAGAGCTTCGCTGAAACAAGAATAACTTCGAGGTTTTTGGATGGAAAACTTTCATTTTTGGGATTTTCAAGATGTATGATAAATGTATCCACTTTAAAAATCAAAATCGCGATTCATGATACAGGGGGTGAAAAAATCGCTTTCAAAGTTAGGGATGACAAAATCGTGAAAAATCATTTTTTCAAATTAGAACCCTATTTTTTTATGGCAGCTATTGAATCTACGTTGAAAAATAATGTGAGTGAATGCATCACACCATTGCCCTAAAGTGGATATTTTCTGAGTTATTCACAAAAAAATTAGAACAGTGACTATTCATTAGTTTATTTTCTATATTTCGAACACACGGTGCGGTTCTTCTTCAGGAAAACTGAAAAACACATATTAAAGGTCAACTACACTGACTTGACATATAAAGTTCAACTTACATCTAAACAAAGTCAAGAAACTGCAAAGAGAACATCAAAGGAAACAGCTAGTGCGAATTTATAATCAATGTGATAAGAACAGTTGAGAAATCACTTTTAAGTCGTATCGAGAACGTCATCTGACAGACATGCATTCTTTCAGGTTAGGTCACAGAAAGGTGCACTCACAAAGGTCAAATGAAAAACATAGAAATCTCGAGTAATTGTGCAAAGATTTTTAACTGTCAACAGTCTAATCTGGAGTCCCTACCTTGATTTTCTAATGACAAAGATAGTTATAGATATTGCTCAAATCTTCTATATCTGTTTTCTTATTGATGTTGTTTGGATATTCATTGATGTAACACATTTCTAAAAAGTTCTCTTTCTATAGTTGGTGACAGTTGTCAGTATCTTTGGTTCATTGAGGTTAAACTGATGACCCAATGACGATGCATGTCTTGCAAGAGCACATCTCTCTGGATGTAGTCTGATGTCACTCTTATGAATTGCAAATCTTCTCTTCACACATTGAGCTGTCTGGCCGATATAAACTGACTGACAATCATTACACTCCACCAAATATACGCAGTCTGATCTAGATGAGGCCGGAATGGTATCCTTTAAACGGCTGAAAAGTCCATGAACAGAAAATGGGCTATACTTGGCAATTTTGATATTTGGTACGTCTTTTAGTATGTGTACAAGATTTTGAGTTAAACCCTGGATAAAGGGGTCTCACTGCCCTTTATCCAGGGTTTAACTCAAAATCTTGTACACATACTAAAAAGACGTACCAAATATCAAAATTGCCAAGTATAGCCCATTTTCTGTTCATGGACTTTTCAGCCGTTTAAAGGATACCATTCCGGCCTCATCTAGATCAGACTGCGTATATTTGGTGGAGTGTAATGATTGTCAGTCAGTTTATATCGGCCAGACAGCTCAATGTGTGAAGAGAAGATTTGCAATTCATAAGAGTGACATCAGACTACATCCAGAGAGATGTGCTCTTGCAAGACATGCATCGTCATTGGGTCATCAGTTTAACCTCAATGAACCAAAGATACTGACAACTGTCACCAACTATAGAAAGAGAACCTTTAGAAATGTGTTACATCAATGAATATCCAAACAACATCAATAAGAAAACAGATATAGAAGATTTGAGCAATATCTATAACTATCTTTGTCATTAGAAAATCAAGGTAGGGACTCCAGATTAGACTGTTGACAGTTAAAATCTTTGCACAATTACTCGAGATTTCTATGTTTTTCATTTGACCTTTGTGAGTGCACCTTTCTGTGACCTAACCTGAAAGAATGCATGTCTGTCAGATGACGTTCTCGATACGACTTAAAAGTGATTTCTCAACTGTTCTTATCACATTGATTATAAATTCGCACTAGCTGTTTCCTTTTGATGTTCTCTTTTGCAGTTTCCTTGACTTTGTTTAGATGTAAGTTGAACTTTATATGTCAAGTCAGTGTAGTTGACCTTTAATATGTGTTTTTCAGTTTTCCTGAAGAAGAACCGCACCGTGTGTTCGAAATATAGAAAATAAACTAATGAATAGTCACTGTTCTAATTAATTGCCCCAAAAATTGCCGAGAACCCAACCGAGAGAAAACTTTCTTTTCTAATTTTGATATATATATATAGATTTATTTGACCGCCTACACAGACCCAAATCGGTATACTCTACCGACTTTTCAGTCCAAAAGTGACGTTGTCAGACCCGGCTCCGGGTCTGACAACGTTTTTCAATGGAATCATAATCAGGGGGTCAGGGGTGTTAGATATGAATTTTGAGCCGGGTCCGAAAAGTCGGTGAAACATCATATTTTATACAGAAATACTTCGGGGAACGGCCAGTGCGAGGGCGCTTCCGGCGACCTCGTCTTGCTGTATGTAAACGGTATACTCGATCAACGTCTCCAATCCCTAAATCTGGCAACGATGTGCCTTGTGTATAAACCCGAAATTCTCATTCTTCTACAACTTATACAAACCCGATATAGGAGATCGTCCTCCAGAAGATAGTTTATTCATTTCTTCCAAGCGGACCGAAAATATGATCTCATCTCACTGATATTTCATTCTTCAAACGAGTAGAGTTGAAAGTCATAAAAATGGGTTACAATATCTCGTCGTTAGAAGAAAACTACTTGGGAAATTTTTCGCATAAAAATTTTATGATCATTCTTTGGATAACAACTGACTTACGAATCATATTCATAAGAGTCATGGAAATTTGAATCACCCTTTATAGGGAGTGGTTACGGAAAATTTTCGATATTTCTCTGAATTCGTCTTTTCCGAATTTTTTTTATGTTCACCGAAATGAAATGAATCTAGACAAAATTTTAATTAAGAAATGTACAAGAATATTGGATGGATCTTAAGAAATTTAGAAAAGCACTGACGGGAGTTCATGAGCATCAGCGTGCTTAATCTTAATGCTGATGAATATCTTACGAGATATCAAGTATTTAGGAACGGTTTCTATGAAATTTGACAAAGTTCTTTGTTTAAACGCTATCCGAACATCTTCCTAGTTACAAGTTTATCTGGTGGATATGTTAGTATGTTAGGAAATGTTGGGGAAGCGAAATTCCAACGACGTTTTTTGCCCAGATATTTGGACAATGGACAATCTATCGAGATTCGAAAGTTACAGGCATTTGAACAAACTTAAACTCGCTTGTTTACTGAATTTAAGATTTAAAGGTGAATTGATTTTAGAAATTGAATGGTTTCCTCATTCGTCATCTTCAAATCTTAATTACAATTTTTTTTTCAGTAAATACTGATTCTTATCACTTTTTTCCCACATAATTTAATCTGGTTTTAATATTGAAAACCAAATTTCTAATAATAATAGCTTTATTGTCCAACAGAAAATCCATTTACAGGACAAGTCACTATACAGGGATATAAATGTTACTATTAAGAATAACTGCTCCATAACCAGCTACATACATATAATACACAAAATCAAAATTTTACTATGAATCGGACAGATGTTCAAGTGCAATTTTCTTAAAAGTTTGTTGAGAGCACGAAAAAATATCACAACAGGTACAGCTACTATAATATAATTATTACACATTAAATTTATTGGAACCTTACGTAGGATATTCGTTCTAGCTCTTTCACATTTAAAAACTGAAGCATTTCTCGAATTGAAACATGGTAGGTGGAAATTTAATTTGCTGAGAATTTCGGCACAGTCGATTTTATTATTCAAGATTTTGTACAGAACCATAACTGATCCTAAAGTTATTCTTAGACTTAAACTTGGATAATTCAGTCGCTGATAAAGATAATTATTATCACATCCTCTAGGACGATAGACTCCGTCAATCTTGAATATCAAATACTTCCGTGAATACGATAGAGCTAGAGCTGAAATTTTCAGAGTAGATTTGGGTTATAAATATCTCGGCTGAGTTCGTTATTCGGATAAATCGGTAGAATAGTTTCGAAGTAACAAAATAAAATTTTCCAAATAAAAAATTTTTTTTGTTGCAATTTCATCAGGTGTATACACCAATACCGTTTTCGACTTTGACAAACGAATAGTTTCCGTAATATGATTTTTCAAATTTTGAATAAATACGGGTGAAACCGAACTCTGTTTATCCCTTGTTAATCATCTACCTGCTCAGGGTCCAAGGGTCAGCACTCTAGCCTGTAACGCAGAGTTTTAAAATTCAATATATCGCAACATGCTGGTCACAAAAACCAACGGTATCATTATGAGATGTTAAACCATTTCTGTGTTTTAATACAATTTCACATTTATGACAACTTTCTTGGTCTCGGTAATGTGAGATATCCCCATAGAAATGCAAATTTCAAACGGTTTGATGCGATCTTCCTGATGAATCCTAAACGAATTACGAGGGTTATTGCATTTGTTTTCAGGATATCAATGAGATTTGGGTTTATAACTTTTGCTTGGTTGTTCCAAGTAGAACAGCAAGTTATTGTTCTACCAAAATAGATAAACTTTTCGACTAGCGAGTCAAAAATATTTTCAATCGATTGGTTTTATGAAGATATAAATAAGGTCATTTAATTTTATCCCAATGAAACAATTTTTTCCGATACAGCTTTGGAATAGGGCATTCCGAGTGCCTATAAAGCACTTCTGAAGAACTTAAATTATTTGAAACATTGAACATTAAAAAACTTTAACACCTGATGAATTTTCTTGAAGTCCGAATACTTCTAGTTTTCCAGGTAAAAAAATGAGTAATTTAAAGAAGTTATCTCTTTGATGTTTTCTTTCGTAAATGATATCCTAAAGATCTAGTTCAATATCGGCATTCGTCTAATTTTTTTACAAAATAGCGGAAACAAACTGAAAAACGGCAAATATTTCTCAAATACTGAAATGTTCAAACACATCACAGTGTGTTCCAAATATTGAGCCCAAAATTGTGAAAAATATTACTCATAATTTTTGTTTTTCTATAATGAAAAAAGTTTTATATTACTATTATGTCGTAAAATATTGAAAATTTTCCTTAACAAAAACCTTTAGAGATAGATTGAAATTTCTATTATAATAGTTTTTCAAATATGATTAATATGTCAGTTGTTCTCGAAAAAAACTTTTTTATGCGGCAAATTTCTTACATACTGTCTGACGATGAGCAATTGTACCCGATTTTTGTGAACTTCAATGATGATTCTGTTGAAGATTTAAATACCAGTGAAGATGAGTTATTTGGTTATCGGTCCGGTTCGAAGAAATAAATAAAGCAATCTTCTAGACGACGGTTCTCTCTATTGGGATTGTATAAGTTGTTAGAAGCGATAGATTTTGGGAGAATTCAGTGGATACATTTCATGTGACCTTCTACTGAAAAAGTAAAAGATCCTCGTCAGTCACTTCTCAATATAAGATATGCAATTAGAGTTATTTGCGGTATAACTAACCGACGCGGTCAGTCCCAACGATCTGACAACACCGCAGGGACTGAAAAGGTTTGGAGAACATCCCGTCGGTGTATATGTGGGAATGAAAAGTCGGTTTAGGATGTCGGGTTTCAAAACGTGAATCAAGTATATCACTTTTTGAATGAAAAAATTTTTTCCCCTCTAAAGTTGCCTGAGGAGTTATATTTCCTTAAAGCAGGTTTTCCACATATATACACGCAAAAACCATCTGGATCATACAGGTCTCAGGTAGCCTGTCGCATGTACCGGGACTGAACACGTCTGTTAGATAAATATATATATATATATATATATATATATATATATATATCATAAATATGTATTTTTCTTGTGCTATATTTTTTTAATCCAGTGCTCTAATCCCAAGAAAATTACTTCTAAATTATATATATATATTCATTCGAATTTTTGGCTTACCAAATAGACATCCAATTCGGTGTAAGCATAAAAACCTAGGGAAAATACCATAAAAATCACTTTGACTACCCGCATGAGTATAGTTGTGTGTACCAAATAAGCTTAAATATGAGGGACTTCCTTCTTCAACAGTAGTCTTCTATTAATAAACACAGAGGTGTAGCGTGCTACACGTAAATTGTTTACCCCTGTATTTATTTTCCATCTGATATCCCTAAGAAATAAAACGTACTTGTGCGATGGCAGTGCATATGTCTTATCTTTGACACATGCATGTGTGAATATCTGATTGACGTGGAACCTTCTTTTCAATTTCGATCGTCATTGAGAACATTGGAAAGAATATTAAATCGAGATTTTACCTCATATCTTTTGTGTCTATCTTGAAAACCCTTTAAGGGGTAAGTGTAAACTAATTTTACTCAATTTGTTATATAATTGCTGATAAATACTTACTCAACTTTTGAACGCATTATTTACCTGAATTTTGCAATATATTTCGTAAAAGTTTTTAAATAAAATGCATTTTTGTTGATTTTATTGCACGATTGTTTTAATTAGCATGGCTTGCTGCGAAGTTTCTTCATTTTTGCATGGTCAATATTTGGCAAAGCTTGTTTGAGGCTATATTTTTCTGAGACAATCTGGGTGTGATTGCTTTTAGAATTCAAGTGCTCATTTTGTTGTTCATTGAAATTTTTTTAATGTATATACAAGTGTTTATAAATTTTTTTTATTTATATAGTTTATATGAACCAAAGCATGTTTCATGGATTGTTTCAGAGACAGATGTAGTATTTAATCAATTTTGACGTATCGGTGATTTTTGTTTCTGTTTCACAGTTTTTTTTCTGGAAGAAAATTTTTCGAGAAGAGAGTTTTCTGCAAGATAGTTTTCAATTCTATACATTCTTAAGACTTGTATTGATACTGGATTCCTGAAGAAATTCATATTTTCCGAACATCTTGGAATAACTGAATTTGACTTAATACTGGAGATTTCCTCAACCTATATACAGGGAGGTCCGAAAGAAATAAGAAGTTTCACCAACCTAACTTCCTGGCCATTGATATACAGGAGTTCCCAAACAGAGGAGATATTTTGCCAACCATTTTCGTCTTCACCATATATACAGGGAAGTCAATTTTAGTGAATATTTTCTAATAGAAAGAATTGAAATTGTATTATATTAACAAAATTTTCTCCGTTTGCCGATAACTTGTTTGTAAATATTTTACTGGTACCAGATTTTTTGTATTCAATGTAAATAAATACTTGTATTCGTGAGGATTGTGATTTGCTTGGGTTTCTTGTTCCCTCCATTCTCAGAACTCAGAGATTAGACCTGCGACCACTCTTAACGACTGAGCTCAGGTAATTAAAACCAATTTGAAGCCGGAAAGGCTACAGAGGCTAGGTGGGTTGAGAGATTCAATTCAACAGTTTGCCGACAGTTTCGCTTTATTTGAAAACATCTTTAGGGCTGTAGAAAAATGAAAACGAATACAATGAGACCAGATAAGTAAAACGAATATGCATCATTGTATATGTAACATCTTTAGTTTGTTGTATTATATTGATAAAGACTTGTGAAGATAGCTTGCAAGATCAAAGATAAAAGAGTTTTTTTTT
Organism: Micraspis discolor; assembly: GCA_030674115.1. Classification (NCBI taxonomy): domain Eukaryota; kingdom Metazoa; phylum Arthropoda; class Insecta; order Coleoptera; family Coccinellidae; genus Micraspis; species Micraspis discolor. Next base: position 24,509 of record JARTUT010002229.1, on the reverse strand, counting down.
TGTTTAATAGTGGCATTTACATAACAAAAAATATAAAATAATTTGTTAAATATAGGACTCCTTCAATTCGCGATCAAGAGAATTATTTTAATTAATCGACCATCCGTGTTTAAAATAAAATGTTATAAAAAGACAAAAATAGGAATGTACAATATAAAGCCCAGTAACATTATTATGAATACTCACTCTGTAAGATGATTCTCCGAGTTATATTTTGAAATTATTTCAATATTGTAACTTTTTTGGTGCTTGTGAAAAAAATTGTTATACAAATTTTATGTACTCCCTTTCAGGGGCTGTATCTTAACAAAGGAAGCTCCAATGAAGTTTTTTTATATGAAAGATCTTATCTTTTTTTTTATGAGAAATCGCCTCCTTAAATATTTTACACTTATTTAGTTACACCCTGTATATTATGAACAGAATCGGTCCAAGCACTGTTCTCTGAGGTATTCCGTATTCTAAATATCTTGTTTCGCTTGAATGGTTGTTGACCTGTACAAATTGATGCCTGTCTGTCGAATACTTTTTCAGCAAATAAGTCAACTATCAATATGAAAAATATGAAATACTTAACATTTGCATGTTATGAGATGGGACTTCCACGTATGGGTAATTTGGAAATGGACACCAATACATCAATCCCTGAAGCTGAGAATATGAAATATTTGGGTATAACAATCGAGAAACAATTGACCAGCACATTGATAACTTACGCCCGGTTTCACAAAGTATAGTTAACCTGTCGGTAATTTGACCAAATACTTTCTAGTTAACTAATAGTAAACTGTGAAAACGTTTCACAACAATTAGTAACGGTGTTGGTCAAATTACCATGGGTTAACTTAGGTTGGCAATGGTTGACATTTTTCAAACCATAGAACCATATTATTTACCAGTCATTTATTCGGAAGAAAAGGGAAAAAGAAGAAAATACCTCATAGTTCATTGCTCAAAACAGCTGATATAACCTCATTTTATATTTGTTTTACTGTTTTTGTTTGTAGATAATTGATACAGGTGTCCAAATCATCAACTGCTAACTTTATTTTCAACGATTTGGTAACGTTGTATTATCATGTGAGTATTAAATTCTTAAATATACATATGTAAAGCCGCGTTTTCTATTATTCGTAGTCGTTTTCCGTATCCTAATATTCATTTCATTGCAGAGAGATGGAAGGTCAAAATTCAAATAGAAGATCTGCAAATTTTACTATAGATGAGGAGCAACTCCTTGTGAGTCTGATCGATAAGTATAGGGACGTTGTGGAATGTAAGAGAAGCAATTGTTTCACTTGGAAGGAGAAGGAGATTGCTTGGCAGAAAATTTCTGTAGAATTTAACTCGTCAAGTGGAAGGTGCCCTCGCTCTTTGAAAAACTTGAAAGAGAAATTTAAAAAGAGGACAAAACTAAAGTATGCGGAAGAAAAGAAGAGCGTATTGAGAACAGGGGGAGGACAATACACCTTGCCTCCAGAAACTGAAGTTGATGTTGCCGTCAAGGAAATTTTGGGGCAACAACTTACTGGTCTAACAAATAGTTATGATGATGACAGAAATCAATTTTCAAGGGAAATGCACTCCACAAGTAGGCAAAAGGAATGTCCCCCTCAGCCAACCCAACGCGTCCCACTCCCACATCTGTCTGGTGAAATGCCCTCAACAAGTGCACAAAATGAACTCCAGGATGAAAACCTTCGTCAGCAGGAAGAGTCACCAGAAAATTCTGAGGATCCATCGCCACAAGAGGATGATTGCAAAACATCTTCTGAAAATTGGAGTTCATATACAATTAAAAATCTGAGGAGAGCTCCATCAGAGAAATTGAGGGGCAAAAATGTCAGAAAATTAAAAAGGTTAACTACCAAAAAAATAATAGGTAATCCGTCCACTACCCTAATAGAACAAAAATTAGAATTTGTTAAACTTCAAAAAGAAAAATTTCTTCAGGAGCACAATTTAAAAATGGAACTTCTTAAGAAAAAGCATCTACTTATAGATGCGCAATTGGCTGAATATGGCATCAATATTGTAGATGGTAGCAATAATGATGTTAAATAAATATATGTATATAATTGTATATAATAAAATTGAGATATTCACTGAATTCTTTTTGCTGATTCCCTGATGAAAGTATTTATTTTGAACATATCGATATCATTGCCTTACTCAATCATGTTTCAATTCAAATCGTTCATTTTAGAAATTGCATTTATACATACCTCTCACCGGTATGTGGAGTAGGATGCATGAATGATTTGTGCTCAATTTGATCACATTTTTCAATTAATATTCTGTTTTAAAAAATCATAAAACACTTTCAACAAATAATTTATTCGATATTAAAAAATTCACATAGAACACAGGTATAACCATGAATACAATCAATAAAAATTATATATTGGCAAAATAATTTATAAAATTATTCCTTGTGATATTGTTTCGAACATTTTCATTTAATGCCGTTCCAATATTATTTCCCAATTCAATAAGTCTTTCCTGGTCATTGCTTACTTCGGGTACATTTTCATTTGCATCACAAGCAATATTATAAAGGACAGCTGTTGCTACTACGATGGCCTGAATTGTGTCCAATGATACCCTCATTCCCATTGAAAGAGCTGAAATCTACGTTTCCATACTCCAAATTTGTCTCTCAACGACATTACGTGTTCGGATTTGTGACTCGTTGAATAAAGCTTGAGCTGCAGTTATCACCTCATGAAGAAGTGTTATCAAGTAACTCTTTGAGGGATATGCACTATCTCCTAATAAAACTGAGTCACCATATACACCATCCTCGAACAATTGGTACAATGAGGAATTTCTGAATATATGGGAGTCGTGAGATGATCCAGGCCACCTTGCGACAATATTCCTAATTTTCAAATTTGGGTCTGCGACAGTTTGCACATTGATTGAGAAGTATTGCTTTCTGTTCCTAATTATTTCAGCATGATTACCCCCTGGTGATTGAAGTTTTATGTGGGTACCGTCAATCGCACCAATACATCTTGGAAATTTTGCTATGTTGTAGAATGCCTGTCTAATCGAAGGTATTTCTGCTTCTTGGGGCATTTTTATATAGCGTGGGGCTAGAGATGCTAACGCCAAGCTAACTCTTCTGACAACTCTGCTAGCAGTTGCTTTGCTTACACCTGACATGTCAGCAGATGTCCTTGAAAATGAACTATTGGCGTAAAAATTTAAAGTCAGCAACACCTGATTACTTGAGACAGACAATCATTTCTGAAAAAATAACAGTATTTAATAATGAAGCTAAACTTACTGTTATTTCAAGATTTACCTTCCTGTATTATGTTCAATCTGATCACTTATTTCATCTATCACGTTTTGTGCTGTTCTGGGAGTGAGTCGAAAGCGATCGAAGAAATCCCTTTCATCATATTCTTCGAAAAAGTTCGTTCTTGGTCTGGTAACTTTTGGCCGCCGTAGACCTTCCTCCTCATCACTGAAGGCGTTGACATCATACAAATCCATCATGATTTCAAAGCATAACTCTTATTTTATTAAAGTTTGCCAATATATTCGAGAGTCATGCCACAGTGAACTAACACTGACAAACAGTAAAAAGTGAGGTTAAGGGATTATAGTCAGAAGGTCAGCTCTTAACCATCGAATTATCCAGTGGTCAAAAATACTACAGGTTAACTATTGGTAAATGTGTAACCGACAACTGTGAAACACTTTTCGGTGGTTTTAGCTTAACCCTTAGGTTAACTTTTGGTAACCAGACATTGTGAAACCGGGCGTTAGTGGGGATGCTAACCCATATAACATAACCCATATCATCATGTTTGCATTGACTAAAAGTATTATACAGATTCGTTGAAGTACACTATGGTCGAGCCATTACCCAAAAATTCGCATCCTCGAGATCTACCCGATTTTGCCGGCTTTGTCAAAGGTTCTCGAAAAAGTCTTATTTACTCAAATTTATGACTCCGCCACCAACAATAGCATTCCCACCGATCAGGAGTCGGGTTTCAGGAGGGGTTACAGCACTACTGTTATCTTGAATATAAGAGATGACATTTTGCAATCTCTAGATGGTTGTATGCTTCGATTCTTGTCCGGTTCGATTTAACAAAAGCGTTCGATACTCTAGACCATGAATTACTTTGTGCCAAGTGGAGTCACTTTGGTTTTGATTAATTTTTTTGATATTTTTCATTATTGGTCGATATGAATTCGTCAAGTTGAGAAATGTGTTTTCGAGTACTATCCGAAAACATCAGGTAAGCCTAAAGGTTCGATTCTAGGCCGTCTGAGTTTCCTGTATATTGCCGATAAGTGCATTGCTGATAAGTAAAGGTATTTAAATTATTTGTCATCTATTTTTATTGTGATAATCCACAGATTCGCTTTTCTTTTCTTCAACATTTTATCTCTTTAGCTGTGGAATTACTCAATTAGTACAGAGAACTTCGTTATTGCACGAGGAATAATCTTGAAATAAACATGAGTAAATGATTTCACATACCTTTCTTTTTAAGATAGATTTTATGTCATTGGTAACAATATTTTTCATGTCAAAATATTGCAAATTCCTTTTTGTGTTTTTGTTAGGGGTTGAGTGGTCCTACTGGCATTATAAATAAAGACAGCATTTCTATTATTGTCATTTTAATTTTTATGAATTATTGAAGTCAGGATGTTGAAGTTGATTGAAAGTTGTGAAAATGGACAACCCAAAATCGTGCTCTGAAAATATTTAATGTAAAAGTCATGTAGGGGTTTTGGAAGTAGAAGACAAGATTCCGAAATATTATCGTTTTCGTGTAATTTGGATTCAGATTTATAAGGTGTTTCAAGGGATAAGTATTTGCCCGTCCGGAATTCTGGTTATAATATTGAAAGGAGTCCTCGTTTACCCATAGATCAATGTTCCTGATTATGTTGCTATATGCATTGGATGATTCAAGTGATTATACTCTTATCATGAAGTAGTACAGTTTTTAGTGGAACTGGATGGTGGCTGAAAGAGAACTGAACAAAATGTAAGTTTGGCTATTTTTAATTTGAGATATTTGCAATTGGTACTCGAATAAATATAAGATATTTCAAAGGACGAGAGCTAATCGAAAAATCGATATTTTATTTGGTTTTTGATTTATTCATTTATTTATTCAAGTGGAGTACATGACAGGACAAAGTCAAAAATATATACTCACTAATGGTTAAAATGGTGCTTGAAGAATAAAATACAAAGAGGGTGAAAAAATGAAATGAAAATGTAACAATACAATTCAATAAAAATTTTATTCATAAAGAATCGCCTTAAAGTAATAGAAAAATTCCCGAATGATTGTGAAAAAGGATCCACAAGACTGGGAACCGAATTGAAAGACTTGAGGCATCTAAACAAAGTTGAATTCAAGTAATAGTTGATGAAACTTGGACATATGTGAAATAAAAATTTATTCCGCGTGTTGTATGATGGGGCGTTGAAGGTGAGCATTTCAACAAGCTCACTGGAGTCAGAAATATTAATGATTTTGTATATGAACTCCACATCTCTCATCATTCGTTGATCTGTAAGGTTCAACAATTTCAAATTTTTCATTGTTCGTTTCCTGTAATTAGTGCTACCCTGATGAAATTTTTCATAAACATATCTAATTAGCTTATACTGGACATTTTCCAACCGATTGATATAAACATTATAGCATGGGTTCTAAATAACCGATCCAAAGGTTAGAATACTCAGCACATATGCTACATACAAAACTCGTATAGACTGGAATTCACGAAAATTTTTGCAAACTCTTATAATGAAACCCAACATCTTAAGAGCTCTCTTGGAGATATAATTGATGTAGTGATCAAAAATAAGTTTAGAGTCATACAAAATACCCAAATCTTTTATTACAAAGACTCTATTCAATTTATTATGCTTTATTTTATATTGAGCACAGATTTTTTTACTGCGTGAAAATGTTATGAAATGGCATTTACTGAAATTGAGAAATAAAAAATTATCACGACAATATTTATAGAGTCTATCCAGATCCTCTTGAAACTTGGCCGCATCTAATAAAGTAGATATGGCACAAAAATCTTCATGTCATCAGCATACATTAAAAACCTAGCAAATCTGAAGCATCGCACTATGTTGTTGATATATATGTTGAAATGCAAAGGTCCCAAATGAGACCCTTGCGGTACTCCAGAAGTAAGATTTCTGTAGGAGGAGCAACAATCACCTATAACGACCGATTGATGGAGTTGATATGCCAACTTCAGATGTGTTTTTTGGACAAGGAAATTTTAGATTCGAACAAAACTGATGAAAAACTAAGAGTAGTCATTTTTAATTTGAGATATGTCTGTTCATTCATTATGGCGGTTCTATTAGTATCTCACTCTTCCAGAGTAGAGGAAAAAACTCTAGATCGAGCCTGCAAAAGCTTCTTGCCTCACGTCAGTGCTTTTATAATTATTTCAAACAAGAGCAAGCGAGCAAAACGTGGATAAAACTCAGGGATAAAGCTGCGTTATAAATTTTGAATGGAAGTTTTTGCGTTTTTGGCGATCTTGTTCACCCGAACAGAGTGCCTCTCATTTTGCCCGAATGTCTGTAATTTTAGAATATCGAGCCGAAAATGGTCTCAATCGATTGGGTTCGACTTCCTGATGAAGAATCCGTGGCTAAAGTTGAGTCTGTCCGGCCGGCCGGCCGTATCCTCTCTGGCATCCAAAAGGAATCAGCTAGAGCTCTCATTTTTTCAGAAGAGGTTAATTGTCCAGATATCTCGGTCAAGTTCGTTATTGGGCCAAATCCGTCAGATGGTTCAGTAGTTATGAGCATCTGAAATTTTGTTTCCTCAATAACTACTAGAATATCCCCCCGATCAAATTGATACTTGAAATATAGTTGAGGGAGGCTGCAACAAAACATCTTACAAAATTTCGCAGAAATCGTCCAGCTAGAAAATTTTTAAAAAATTCCCAAAAAAAAATTTTTTAATCCTGGCTATCTCATAAGATATTTTTCGGATCTCAATGAAAATCCGTGAATATATTGAGGTGAATATATCGATATGTTACTTATCCTCAAATTTCATTGTCGTAGCTCTTTTCCATCTGAAGATATGATCAGTTTTTTAATTTACTCAAGGGAAAACAGAATTGACATACGTCCCGATGATTTTCTTTGAACGAAGGCCATCAAAGATCGATATTCGATTGACAAATGCCGGACTCATTAATCAGTATCAGTTGGCGTAATATTAATCAAAATTTATCATAACGGGAAATCATAGAGATAGAATTCAATCTCGGTGGCTGAAATAATATACGTTGGGAAAATTCAGAAAAGCACTGGCGTAAGTTTTTAGGGAAAGGAATTATAGCTTCGAACAAAACTTGGGAAAAATTATGAGTAGTTATTTTTAATTTGAGATATAGGTTTGTTCATTCATTAGGCGTTCATATTTCCATCAAATTTTCCCATAGTACGGGAAAAGACTATAATTCACGTGATCAGAGTGCTTATAGATTTGTTATGGTTTGAATATTTACTCGCAAGTAGTTCAACAAGAGCGCCTGAGCAATCTGACCTCACGTCAGTGCTTTATAATTTTTTTAATATACTCAAGAAAAAACAAAATGACATACCTCCAGATGATTTTCTTTGAACGATGGCCATCATAGATCGATATTCGATTGACAAATGCCGGACTCATTAATCAGTATCAGTTGGCGTAATATTAATCAAAATTTATCATAACGGGAAATCATAGAGATAGAATTCAATCTCGGTGGCTGAAATAATATACGTTGTCAAAATTCAGAAAAGCACTGACATAAGTTTTTGGGAAAAGGAATTATAGCTTCGAACAAAACTTGGGGAAAATTATGAGTAGTTATTTTTAATTTGAGATATAGGTTTGTTCATTCATTAGGCGTTCATATTTCCATCAAATTTTCCCATAGTACGGGAAAAGACTATAATTCACGTGATCAGAGTGCTTATAGATTTGTTATGGTTTGAATATTTACTCGCAAGTAGCTCAACAAGAGCGCCTGAGCAATCTGACCTCACGTCAGTGCTTTATAATTTTTTTTTAATATACTCAAGAGAAAACAGAATTGACATACGTCCCGATGATTTTCTTTGAACGAAGGCCATCAAAGATCGATATTCGATTGACAAATGCCGGACTCATTAATCAGTATCAGTTGGCGTAATATTAATCAAAATTTATCATAACGGGAAATCATAGAGATAGAATTCAATCTCGGTGGCTGAAATAATATACGTTGTCAAAATTTAGAAAAGCACTGACATAAGTTTTTAGGAAAAGGAATTATAGCTTCGAACAAAACTTGGGGAAAATTATGAGTAGTTATTTTTAATTTGAGATATAGGTTTGTTCATTCATTAGGCGTTCATATTTCCATCAAATTTTCCCATAGTACGGGAAAAGACTATAATTCACGTGATCAGAGTGCTTATAGATTTGTTATGGTTTGAATATTTACTCGCAAGTAGCTCAACAAGAGCGCCAAAGCAATCTGACCTCACGTCAGTGCTGTCTAAATTTTTTTATGATAAAACTAGTTTGATGCGTAGTTAAATTTTAGAATTTCTCTGCTTTCCGAAGGAAATGAGATGAGTTTTAATTTTTTCCATAACAGGTTGTATCTTAATTGTCCAAATATCTCGGACGAGTTCGTTATTGGGCTAAATCCGTCTACTAGTTCAGCTTTTCTATACATTAGTTTAGTAATAGGACGTGAAAAAATTCAAACGAAGAAGCGTCACATCATGAGGGGAATAGTTTCTTCAAAAATGAATAGATGGTTAACAGAAGTTCGGAATTCGTTTTAACTACTTGCTCTTGACAAGGAGTTAAGAGTGCTCAAACATAACCATAGTTTTGCTAGGATTTAAACCTGGAGATTCATTGTCAATTTCCCTCACCAAACGCAGAGTGCCTCATGTACAATCTGGTTTGCACTAGCAAAATTGTGCTGATGCTTATGGCAGGTAGTAAACCTATTAGCATGCTTTATCATACCACAGTTCAGATGGAAACCAGTAGGGATGGGACATCGATAGATTTTCGTCGATGTTTAACATCGATGATAACATCGAACTGTACCATCGATGTTAACTGAACATCGATAATTGAACATCGATGTTTGTGAACATCGGTGTTTTTACACTTTAATTATACTTAGGTATATTAATCATTCATAATGATTTAACGATAAATTCCCAATATATCAAAAAAAATTTCAATGTCTACTGAGAATTCTTATATTAGAAAAAAGATACAGGTAACTATAACATAAATTTGGAAAAGCATAAAATAAAAATTGATTCAATAAATGGATAGAACTCTGGACACTGAAATAAATTAAAGGTCCCAAATACTCCTATCTATTGACTGGAGAAACAAAATTTGTGAAAGTCGCTTTCCTTTCAGTCTGTTTCCTATTTCCGGATGGCCGTTATATTCGAATTAATGTCATGTACGGATTAGGAAGTCTCCAACCTTTCTGCCGAAAATAATGGTTTCAGGAATAATGAGTTTAAGATGACTCGAAATAATGGTGGCTGCTAAATGAAATAGTATACTTTAAAACAAATCGCACAATAGGTATTCAATTTTACATACAAAGGTGCTCTAGTATTTGCCGCTTGAAGCAGCCGTTTTGGATGAAACTATTGTTTCAAGTTGGACCATTTCCGAGTTTTTCAAAATAAACGAAAAAAAAATATATTTTTGTGTCATGTCCATGTTGAATTATTACATATCCCTATCACCAAATTAGTGTAAACTGGAAAGCACAAAATCCAGTAAAATTAATTTTTGGACGCCCTCTATCTCAGAAATCAAGTCGTTCATATGAACTTTTTATTTCAAAATTATGCAAAGTTTAACCCCTTAAAGTTTGCACAAGTAATTAATTGACACCCTGTGTAGTAAACGATCGATTCCAAAATTATCATAACACAAAATTGGGGTAAAACCCGAATATAACTTTCTCCTGACGTCAACCAGAAAACTGTGACGACTAATTTCACCCATCTGTCTACTCAGGGTGACAGCAAAATATGGAATCATGCTCATGTTTGTATATCAATGAGGATATGAAATTCGATTTTTTGCAGTGTGGAATATTTTTGGTTGTACCAAAGAAGGGTCACAAATATTTCCAGTTAGACAGAAAATGGACTATTTTTTGAATATTTGATGGCAAAATCGGTATATTTTCTCCTACTTTCATTGTACACTTCATTCTGAGTACGACGCTGTTTTCTTCTACAATTTTTGACAAGTCATATCCATGATTTTTAATAATATATAAATCAACCGTATAAAAACAAACCTAGTTGACTGAAAAATGATTCAATAGCTGAATTTCCATTAATATATATGAAACATCGAGAAACGGATGTTTAATATTCTATCCGCAACATCGATGTCAGTATCGATGTTGAAAATCAGTTAACATCAATGTTAAAAACATCGACATCGAAACTCAAACATCGATGTTTGAAAAACATAGATGATGATGTCCCATCCCTAGAAAGCAGTAAACGCACACCCTGGAATTTTATACAAAATCTGACTCGCGCTAACCTCACAGGTAATCATTACCTCACATTTATATATTTGATAGAAAATTGCTTTAAACCACAAAAAAACAAAAATTCAAAGCAGTGTTGAACGCAATCTCGTTATCCGCCAGTCGAGCAACCCAAAATACTTCCTCATAATAAACAAGAAAAGGACGAAAATAAATAGTAAGGAAATTACGGAAGTAAATAGTGTAACAGGATATTCTGAAACAAATCAAATCAAGTTCACGACCCAACATGACTATTTAGCAAAAAAAAAAATTGTATACTTTTTTTTTTAATTTTATCATTAGTAGATGAAGAGTACTCTTATATTTCATGAATGTAAATCAAATTATGACGTACTCGTTCTAAACCGACAGGAACCACCGACAGCACCAATAAGTGGGTGTTGCCAATTTTGTCTTTTAGCACCTACCTGTTGGGAAAATTTCCTCAGCTCCAGCGTCATGTTAACACTCGACGTTTCGCTGTAGTAAACGCTGTATCCCCAGGCGCTTCCACACCATTTTCCCCCTGAGTTCACCCGATGACCTTCGGCTATCGAAATGAAGCCGTCCGGGCATCCTTCGGTGGTAAAGGACTCGAACGTTCCCACGGCGAAGGACTCGAACGTTATCTGGAAATAATGATGTTGGTCAGAACAACAGAGTTGGAAAGGGTCTCGAACTTCGATCATTGTCATCTTGTGCGAGATGTTTTGTTTGTATGTTGATGTTTGCAGTTTTGTTTTGGTTTGACTGGGCTAGGAGATTATTTCAATAAGTGGAATTGCCGTTATCGGGATAGTTAACTGCCATGTTAAGGGACAAGATTTGGTATCTTGTGATGAGATCTCAGAAATCCTCCGAGCTCCCAATAAAATAGAATGGCACATTTTGTGTCCGATTTTCGAGACAATTATTTGGCTTGAAATCGACACCCTATAATTTCAGTAATTTCCGAGCAAATAAAGAATATTGAAAATGTTGTCGATGTAAAGTCGATACAATATCAGATAGAATATAAGATTTTCAAGACATTGAATATCCACTGTGATCTTGACGAGAAAAATTTGATGATGGAACTCCTGTATAAACATTATTTGGGCAATAACTACAATTTATTATTGTTTTTGCTACCAACGTTTCTTAAGACTTCTTCCAAAGTTCTCAAGGCCAGCTTCTTATTAGCTGGCAATATTTGAAAATTATTCAATTTTCATTTAGTGTAGAGATGGACAGAATTCCGAGAATAGATCAAATTCTTATCTGTCGTTTAAGGACTTCTTCAAGTTACTTCGGGCAATCGGCCTCAAAACATCCGGTAACTCAATTGATGGTGCACTTATGGGATCATGCACACTTGATTCTTCGTCTTGGTTTGTCTCCTTTGAATATTATAGTTTTATCGATACATTTTATCTGGTGATTCTCATTCAAATCATGTTGGACCAAATTATATCTACCTCTGTCTAATTCCTGAGAAAGCTTCTGATGTTCTTCCATTCTTACTTTCAAGCAGCGATTTGTTCATCCGATAAACGATCTTCACATTTAACTTTTACCTCATTTATACAATTCTTAAAGTCTTAAATGCGGATTTATGTCATATTTATTTCTAATTCTTCTCATTTCTGATAATCCTTTCACTTAAGAGATGGTGCTTTTTATGGTTATGTCCCATATCTGCTAGTGTTGTATCATCACTGTGTTTCAATAATTTTCGAGAAGAGTTTTGAGAGTTGTATGCATATACAAAAAGATACATTTCCAAGCATCCCTATTATTATTCCTTCGATATGAATGAGGGGCGGGTTCTGAATCAGTCGAACCTACATGCAAATTTTTAATCATTCGAAACAGTGATTTGGTCAACGCGTCGTTTATAAAATTTTCGCTTTCCGAATCGCTCTCTTCATCGAACTCATTAATCATACCTAATAATTCCACATCGCTTTCGTCGATGCCTGAATAATCCATAATCATTCAAATTTATTTTCACTACAATCCTTTGAAATCCACAATGAAATAAATTTCAACACTTATCCCTCACAAATGCCAGTCGTTAGTGGTGGAACTTGGCTGGTAAACGATTTCACCTATTAAAGATCCATTTTTACATTTTTGGTTAGCCACAAATTTCTTTGAAACGCAGGCAGGCGAATAACAATGAAAGTTTCCAGCTATGGCTCGCTATCTTTCCTCTTCTGCAGCATCCTGAAGAAGAACTGCAAAAAAGTTCGAAATATGGATGTTTTACAATTTTGATTATTGATCAATCCCGTCATTGCCAAGTATCCAAATAAAATTCATCACTATATCTTATATATAAAAATGGATCGCAAAATGTGTTGGTAAGCGCATAACTCAACAACGCCTGGACCAATTTGGCCAAATCTTTTTTTAAAATGTTCGTTGAAGTTCAAGGATGGTTTTTACGGCGAGAAAAATTAGAATTATTGCTGGAAAAACCCTAAAAATAGCCCTTTTCTTTTTCCCATACAAATGATTTGTAACTTAAGGTTCATAGAATATCCGTATACCTGAGGGAGTATAAAAGGGCATATTCGAGGGAGTTGAGGCCTGTTCAGTTCAGTGTAGTTCAAGGTAGGTCAAGAGAGGTAGTATTTATATTATCGAACCCCAAGTTCTATCAAAACAATGTGCGTGTGTGCGTTGGCGCACAGAATACATAGTTGGAGGAGTTTAATGTCGCGTTCCGAAGCTCGCGTTTTTTTTTTGTATTAGTTTCAGCACGCGAGATGAAATTCGTCAGTTTCCACGTCATTACCTAAGTCAAACAAAAATCGCGTTACCAACAGTGTTTAATTATTTTTAATATCCAAATTTTAAATAAATAAAACAATTCGTACGGCTATAAAAGGTTTGACTTCAAGTCATATCAAATTTAAGAAAAAAAAAAAAAGTTGTCTGTTACCTAATCTACTGAGTTTGCTTTTGTCAACTGATACACGAAACAAATTCGTATATCGTGTTTTGTGCAGAGTGTTTGGTTGGTTAGTGTTCGTTTAGTTCGTGATAAGTGAAAAAATAATTTATATTTGATATGCCTCCTATAAGACGAAGCAATTTAGGTAGAAGAAACAGAAATGCTACAAACCAAGCTAATTACCGATCTAATCGTACTGCACATGAACGTGACGACGGAAATGAACGTGAAAGAATTCGGATATCACAAACGCGTGAAGCGCGAGCGCGACATTCAACTAATAATCGCGCAAGTTTGAATCGAGCTGCTTTCAGTTACGATGTGTCAATTGACTACAGTAACTACCAATGTGTTTTTATTGGATCTATGAACTCGGTTTGCTCACACTGTAAGGCATTAAAATACAAAAAGGAAGCCAATGGAATCTGTTGCGCGGTAAAGTGAAATTGATACCATTGGATCCACCACCAGAACCATTGTACTCATTGGTTTCAGGAATAGGAACAGATTCTATACACTTTTTGACAATTATCCAGCAATATAACAATTGCTTTCAAATGACTTCATTTGGGCCAACAAATGTAGTTCGGGAAAATTTTATGCCAACTTTCAAGGTATGTATTATAGCAGTTACTCATAATTATTTTAGCGAACAAAATTTTCTGTCACCAAAGTTAAGATGTGTCACTAACCTTCAATTTCTTAATCTATAAAATATTATAAATATTATAAATGTTCGTTGAAGGTAACTAAAATATTAGTTTAGCTATGGCGATAATATCTCAGTCATTATATTATGTATTTTAATTTTATATTTGAATTTTATTAAAACAAAATCTATTTACAGGTTCTGAAACCAACAAAAAAGTCAGTTCAATGAACTATTATTCATACCGCCTAATGATTCGGGAAAATGAAGACCATGATTGGTTGAGCGAACGAGCTATACTGGCTGCAAAAAACATAGATGTAAATGAATTAAATTTCGAAATTCAAGAACAAATTACAGGCGAATTGATGATATATAAATCAGTTGATTCGGCTACTAATCAAGATGATGTAGTCAACTATCCACCGGAATTTTTAAACTCGCTGGATTTGCCAGGATTACCACCTCACAATCTTCAATTAAAGGTTGGATCGGTGGTTATAATGTTGCGAAATATCAATCAACCGCGTCTTTGCAACGGTACACGGTTAGCGATAAAAAATTACTAAACAATGTGATAGAAGCAACAATACTCAAAGGAAAGTATAAAGGAGAAGATGTTCTTATACCGCGCATCCCAATGATTTCGACTGATGTGCCATTTGAGTTAGAACGACTACAGTTTCCAGTGCGGCTTGCTTTTGCTATGACTATAAACAAGTCCCAGGGGCAATCATCAAGTGTTTGTGGTATTAATCTAGAAACCCCATGATTCTCACATGGTCAATTGTATGTTGCCTGTTCCCGTGTTGGAAAATCATCAGATTTGTTTATCTATGCCAGGTAATCAAACAAAAACATCGTATACCACTAAGACTACAATGATAATAATAATAATTATTCACATGATTAACAATAAAGCGATTACTTACTTTTAATTCCTTATATATGTTTTATTTAATTATTTTTTATTCACAACGCCCTATCACCAGGGTGACGGTTCTGTTCAGGAGAATTTTTTTAAATACGTAGGCACAAAAACTGCCACATTACAAATCTTTTTGACAGGTCGAAGTCTGTCGGGTCAGCTAGTATTTATATATAAATACTATGCTTCAGGGAATTGAGGCTCACATGTGATAGGAAAAAAAAGGTGGTACTCTTTTTTCTAAACCAAGCTTTCTCAATACTTCATTGCTTCTTCAGGGTGTCTAAATTGAACAGATACAAAATATTAATACATTTACGCAAATTAAAATCATCTCGTAAAATTACCGAAATTGAGGTTATATAATGACAGTTTAAAGTGGTGTAACATTATATGGAAAAATCTTTTCTTGTAAATTACAATTGGGCATATCTATTTCATTAATTATTAACTTAATAAGCACTATAGTACTTTCGTTTCCAATTTTTATTTTCTGGGTCGTATTTTTTTCATTTTGAAGTAATGTCATCTGTCCAATCACTCATCGAGTGGGCCATAGAATTCAGTTTCCTTTTCTAACAGATAGCTGTATATATTGCTTAATTTTTTAGTGTCAGATTTTTTATTTATAGAATTTTCTCTTTTATTTATTTCGATCATTTCGTGGATAAGTCTCTTGTGATAATTGTTTTCAGTTTTTAAAATTTCTACGTTTTCGAAGTCAATTTGATGGTCCAGGTTTTGCGCATGTGTCGCTAATGCACATCTATCTTTACTTAGTTGATACACAACGTTACTTTTCAATGTCTTCTGTATAGGGTCCTTGAGGACGCTGTATAATGATTTTACTGTTTTTTGGTTGTAAGTTGTTACTAACACTTGCTCATCTCTAAAAATGGACTTGATCTTCGATGTTAGTCCCTTGATATTTGGAAAAGAGGCATAAAGTTTATCTGCTGGTTCATTTCTAACTTGATTTTGTTCGATTCAGGTGTTTCATTTGACGCATAAATCAATTTGTTAATCATTGATGCTGGATATCCATTCTGTCTTAAGATATCGAATAATTTCTTGAGTCCATCATGTCTGTAGCTTTCATGGCTTATTTTGTTTATTCTCTCTTTCATTTCTTTTATGAAATTTATTTTGATATTTATACTATGATTTGATAGGTAATTTATAAATTTATTCGATGAGGTGGTTTTTCTGTACCAATTTAATTTTACAGTATTCCCATGTCTGTGTACCTTGGTATCTAAGAATGGAACTTCCTGATCACTGTCTTCCTTCTCGATTGTGAACTGCAAATCTTTGTTATATTCGTTGAAGCATTCAAGAGTTTGTTCAATTTGATCTTCACGTATCGCTGTAATGATGTCATCCACAAATGTTTTCAAGAATGGTACTTTGAAATTCAATCTTTTTTTGCACTCAAGAACAGACCTTCATCCATTTTTGTATGATGCTGAATTGTTTCCCATTTTTTTCCAAAATTTTAATGATGTTGTTTTTGTCTAGGTTTCCAAATAGATTCACAACATCAAATGACACTATTCTATTATTATTAGGTAGTTGAAAATTATTTATTTGTGCTGCGAAATCGAATGTATCTTTAATATAGTAATCATTTTCTGTATTATATGCTGACTTTAAGATGTCTGCCATAAGTTTTGATAGATTTGTTGAGGGACTATTTACACTAGATATTATTGGTCTCAATGGGTTTTCTGGTTTATGCACTTTTGGGTTTCCGTATATTCTAGGACATGTGGAATTGTATGTTTTGAGTTTTTTAGCTTGTTGTTCTGTAATGTACCCCTTTTCATGTATTTTTGATACGAATTTATTGCATTTTTGTTGTATACTATGTGTTGGATCCCTGGGTAATTTCCTAAAATCTTTCGAATCAAGTAGAGATTGTATTTTATTTTCATATTCGGTTTTTTCCATTAAGACCGTCACTCCTCCTTTATCACTGTCCAGCACTATAATATCATCGTTATCTTTTAAAAACTTTTTTGTGTCCTTGTACCATTTTTGAATGAATGTATCTGATTTGTTGTTTTCGTGGTAAAAGTTAGTAATCATATTTGTCGCCCTTGCTCTGAGTACATCTCTTCTGTTTTCAGGTACTGCTAGTAGGGCATATTCTAAGTCTGCAATAAGATTGTCTGCTTTGATATCTTTTTTTGTTGTTGGTACACTGAATTTAGAGCCAAGTGACAAAATATTTCTTACCGTTGTTGGAAGGGGTTTGTTTGTGAGATTCTTTATCCATCTCTCTTGTATTTCTACTGGATTTTGCTTTCTCATACACAGATCATTAATCTTTTTCAAATTTGTTGTTTTAATATTATGAAAATGTTTATTATAGGTTATGTGCATTCTACGACTGTATTCCATAATTATTCTATTCGGTAGGTGTTCTAAATCAACTAGGATGTTTTCTATCTTGACTTCTAGTTTGGTTATCTTATAATTTACCTGACTTATTTCCAAATTCAATTTGTTTCTAATTGTTCTGTCATTGAATTCCTTTAATCTTCTGTTTAGTTTAACATTACTGAATTCAAATAATCCCATTATGTTCTTCAAATTACCTATAATGTGTTTCGGTATTACTTCTCGTCTCTTGCATTCAAGCAAGAATATCCTCCTGTTTCGTGCTGATGCCAATTTGTGGTTTATATTACTCCATATCTTCAATTGTCTTGTTGTTTCTGGTCCATATGTGTCACTAATGCCTTCATGAAATCCCATTTTTACTACTGTAGTCTGAGATAAGAGCCCTATCAACTATAAATACTATGCTTCAGGGAATTGAGGCTCACGTGACGATGCACCCAAAGGATAATGCCGAAGGTCATCTTTCCATGAAAATGTGCATGATATTCATTAACGGTAAGTGTGTTTTCTATAACGATAATCTAAAAAGCAGCATGGGATAGTACCTTAATACACTCTAGAACGTAATAAATTCAAACGAAATAACATAATCAAATTCGGAAAGTGCTGGCGGAAAAACGATGATCTGGAGAGCAATGGCAAAGATCACGCTTGACAAGACAATATTAAACACAGAGTGCGGCAAAAGTCAGTTTACACTGTCTGGTCTTCACGCATGCTCGTATTCTCCGCCAGTATCGTACCTAGGGCGGAAGGAGGCTGCTGAAACGTAACGAATTCAATAGTCCGCGTGTAGTAGTGTTATTGTCTACGTTCACAGTGGGTTCGTTATGATAAAGTAATGCAAAAAATTCATAAAACGTACAACGATCACTTTTGAAAAAAATGCAAAAACACGTCAAACGGTGTTTTATATTCCGCAGATTTTGACATAAGTTACAAAAATAACAAGTCAAATTTGTCAAAGTTATGACGTCATCAACATATTTTTTTAATGGGAAATTAAGATTTTTATTACATTATGTGATAAAACTTGTTTTTTTACACTAGAGAAAAATAGTAGCAGTAGAGCTAACATAAGAAAAAACGAGAAAATGAATAAAAAACGAAATAACAGAACCAATTATAAAAAGGGGTCAAACTTAAACTTATCTTGTAAGAACATCTGTTCTTATCAATTTCTTCGATTTATTTACCAAAACAACGGTGTGTCAGTGTCAATCATAGAATTAGTGAGACACCAGTTTCATTATTATGGCTCGTTTAAACGAAAGAGAAAGGATAGAAATTCTAATGATGGTAGGATACGGCGATCGCCTTCGAAGTCATGAAGAAGCATGTGCTTTATTTAACGCAACCCATTTGGAAAGACCTCCAATTGCTAGAAGCACAGTAAGCAGAATTGTTGCAAAATTTAATGCAACGGGAAGCGTGAGGGATGCTCCAAAATCTGGACGACTAGGAATAAGCGACGATGTGAAGATAGATATTTTGCTGTCAGTAGAAGACAACCCTCACGCAACTACAACAGAAATTACCTTACAAGAAAATGTTAGTCAGTCGTTTGGAGTAAAGATGTTAAAAAAAGAAAAACTACACCCACACAAAGTTCAACTTGTTCACGAACTCTCAGAAGATGATCCGGAATTTTGTGAAATCTTCATGCGGCATTGTGACGAAAATTCAAATTTTCTTAATAGTGTAGTATTTTCCGATGAGGCAACATTTTGTCAAAGTGGTTCTGTAAATCGACACAATTGTCGCTACTGGGCTCGGGAAAATCCCCACTGGATGCAGACAAAACACACCCAGCGCCCCCAAAAAATTAATGTTTGGGTAGGAATCGTCAGGGGAAGATTTATTGGTCCTTATTACTTTCGCCGGAATTTAACAGCTGAACGATATTTGGAACATCTTCGTATGGCAATGCTTCCGGACCTACTTGCGGCATTTTCGGATCCAAATAATGGGGAAAACTTGGATCCCAGTATTTGGTTCCAACAAGATGACGCACCACCACATTATGGTCTGACAGTTCGAAGGTTTCTGGATAACCAGCTTGAAGGACGGTGGATTGGAAGACGTGGACCAATGGAGTGGCTACCTAGGTCACCTGATCTTACCCCCTTGATTTTTTTTCTGCGGGTACATTTGAAAAGTCGGGTCTACATTAACCGGCCAGACAATTTAGAAGACTTAATGGAACGAATTAGACACGAAATGACTCTTATAACTCCGCAGATGATCGAAAACTCTGTAAATGCGGTCTACCATCGTCTTGGCCTATGTCAGTTAGTAAACGAGACACAGTTTGAACTTTTCCTATAAGAAATAGTTTTGGTTTAATGGACTGTTTGGTTTGTTGAAAAGTTATTATGAAACTTACGTTTATTTCGTTTTTTATTCATTTTCTCGTTTTTTTCTTACGTTAGCCCTACTGCAACTATTTTTCCCTAGTGTCAAAAAACAAACTTTATCACATAATGTAATAAAAATCTTAGCTTCCTATTAAAAAAATATGTTGATGACGTCATAACTTTGACAAATTTGACTTGTTATTTTTGTAACTTATGTCAAAATATGCGGAATATAAAATGCCGTTTGACGTGTTTTGAATATAAAACACGTGCATTACTTTATCATAACCCTGTATAATGTTTCAATCTCAAAGCTGTATCATCAATTTTTTCAATATTGCTATTTTTCCAGTAGCCATAAATGAATTCAACTTTTCTTAGTTCCTCAGAGAAGGAAAACGAGAAAGGGTTCCAGATTTTGTCTATCTCACATAGTCTAAAATTTGTAGTACTGAAACATCGGAATATACCGTGTGTGAAAATCCTTATTTTTTTTGTTTCGTGCACAAAATCTCATCGAAACATCAACACGATTATTGCCCTTCTCCTTGCAGCCAATATCTTCGGTATTTTGACGACCCCATAAATCGCTCTGGTAATTCCACTGATTGCTGTTGCTTCGGGCATTAGGATTTTCCGCGAAGGACACCGAGAGAACATCATCTGAAATCGGATTAGGTCGGATCCAGATCCGGGCATCAGATTGGAAAACGGCATTTCCCGAGACAAATTACACGATATTTCCCGCAACTGGGCAGTTTTCGCGAATTATAGGCCCAGTCGTTCTCCCGGAAACCAATTTAGGTCTGAGATACTGGAATTTATAATAATTTTCTGGGAGACGTCCCAATATTTCATCTTATTAAATCGATTTCAAATGGAGATTTGCCGGTGAAAATTTCCGGGAAAGAATAAATGGAGGGGGCGCTGATGCTTTATCAGCTCTTTGTCCTTATCTGCTCTTTTCTGAACTCCTACGATCAAAAAAGCACTGACGTGAGCTTTTGCGCGCTTGTTCTAGACTCTTATTCTGTACTCTAGACGAGTGTGATAATAATACAACCAACACGACGAATAAAAACTTTATTTAAAATTAAAAACAATTACTCACAGTTTTCTCTAAGTATCGTTAGAAGCTTTTCCTTCTCCAATCAACCGAATCGCTAATAAGAAAAATTGTGAGTAGTTATTTTTAATTTCGGATAAAGGTTTGTTCATTCATCGAGGCGATTGTATTAGTCACTTATATCTTTGACAGGTTGAAGGTAGGTTGAATGGAAACAGAAATCACTTCTTAGATCATCGCCGGCATGTTAAAATTTTTCAATAAAAATTCTACTTCACAAAAATGACAACAGAGAATATATACACTTAAACATATGATATGATATGATATTCTAAAATGGAGTACAGATCGAGTTAGACGTGTTTTCCCCTGCTCTCTTATAAATATTTATTTCTTCGATATTGTTAATTGGTTGAAGTGATAAAGTGTTTAGTCACGTTTAATTGTGAAGAAAATCTATTCATCGTCTACAAAATAAACTTTAGTTGTGGTTCATTTAATAATTTGAATAATATTATTCAACTATGGTTTTAACTTCCCAACAGCAATCAGATGTTCGTGATATTATTAAGGAGTTATCAGATGATAAATTATTATCTCATATCGCGGAATATGTTGCTTATAAGGTGGTTGATAAGACTTCGAAGATCGAATGTTTATCGACTAAAACAGCTGATCTGGAAACCGAGGTTATTAAACTTAGAAATGAAAATAAGGATCTACACAAACGTGTAAATGTGTTGGAGCAGAATGCGAAATAAAAGTCACTGCGTTTCATTGGATTTACGGAGAATGAAAATGTGTGCAGATAGCCGGTAAAGTTCGCCGGTAAACTTTCCGAAGACACCCGATCGCCCATAGGCGTCCGTCACGACATCAGCAATATGGAAAATGTTCAATGGAAGAATTGGAGAGTTTTACCGAACGACCTATGAACTTTCGATCGAGAATAGGTCCTACTTAGTAATTTATAACATTGCGTAGGAATATTCATGGAAAAATAATGAGAAACTATTGAGGTTTTAATTTCAAGAAGCTGTTTTTTGACCCTCAAGGGCTGTTATCGTATTTTCTTGGAAATATGAAGGTGCGGAAAAAAATTGCGTTGAAGAGAGCTTTCGATTGAGCCTAGTCTTGTTTTCTTACGTAGGGGTTAACAGGGAGAAAACCACCCTTAAATGGTTTTTTTGGCTCTGATGGGTTGATATCGTATTTTCTTCAAAATCTAAAGGTGCGCAAAAAATCTGAGTTGGAGAGAGCTCTCGTTTGAGCCTAGTCTTGTTTTCTTACGTAGGAGATAACAGGGTGAAAACCCCCCTTAAGTGGTTTCTTGACCCTGAAGGGTTGTTATCGTATTTTCTTCACAATCTGAAGGTGCGGAAAAAATCTGCGTTGAAGATAGCTCTCGATTGAGCCTAGTCTTGTTTTCTTACGTAGGGGATAACAGGGTGAAAACCGCCCTTAAATGGTTTTTTTGGCTATGAAGGGTTGTTATCGTATTTTCTTCACAATCTGAAGGTGCGGAAAAAATCTGCGTTGAAGATAGCTCTCGATTGAGCCTAGTCTTGTTTTCTTACGTAAGGGATAAGAGGGTGAAAACCACCCTTAAATGGTTCATTGACTCTCAAGGGATATTATCGTATTTTCTTCACAATCTCAAGGTACGGAAAAAAATCTGCGTTGAAGATAGCTCTCGATTGAGCCTAGTCTTGTTTTCTTACGTAGGGGATAACAGGGTGAAAACCGCCCTTAAATGTTTTTTTTGGGCTATAAAGGGTTGTTATCGTATTTTCTTCAAAATATGAAGGTGCGCAAAAAATCTGCGTTGAAGTTAGCTCTCGATTGAGCCTAGTCTTGTTTTCTTACGTAAGGAATAACAGGGTGAAAACCACCCTTAAGTGGTTTATTGACTCTCATGGGATGTTATCGTATTTTCTTCACGATCTGAAGGTGCGGAAAAAATCTGCGTTGAAAAGAGCTTTCGATTGAGCCTAGTCTTGTTTTCTTACGTAGGGGATAACAGGGTAAAAACCACCCTTATGTGGTTTTTTGAATCTCAAGGGGAGTTATCGTATTTTCTTCAAAATATGGAATTGCGCAAAAATCTGCGTTGAAAAGAGCTCTCGTTTGAGCCTAGTCTTGTTTTCTTACGTAGGGGATAACAGGGTGAAAACCGCCCTTAAATGGTTTTTTTGGCTATGAAGGGTTGTTATCGTATTTTCTTCAAAATATGAAGGTGCGGAGAAAATCTGCGTTGAAGAGAGCTCTCGATTGAGTCTAGTCTTGTTTTCTTACGTAGGGGATAACAGGGTGAAAACCACCCTTAAATGTTTTTTTTTGGCTATGAAGGGTTGTTATCGTATTTTCTTCAAAATCTGAAGGTGCGGAAAAAATCTGCGTTGAAAAGAGCTTTCGATTGAGCCTAGTCTTGTTTTCTTACGTAGGGGATAACAGGGTGAAAACCGCCCTCAAATTATTTTTTTGGCTATGAAGGGTTGTTATCGTATTTTCTTCAAAATAAGAAGGAGCGCAAAAATCTGCGTTGAAGTTAGCTCTCGATTGAGCCTAGTCTTGTTTTCTTACCTAAGGGATAACAGGGTGAAACCACCCTTAAATGGTTTATTGACTCTCAGGGGATGTTATCGTATTTTCTTCACAATCTGAAGGTGCGAAAAAATCTGCGTTGAAGAGAGCTTTCGATTGAGCCTAGTCTTGTTTTCTTACGTAGGGGATAACAGGGTGAAAACCACCCTTATGTGGTTTTTTGAATCTTAAGGGGTGTTATCGTATTTTCTTCAAAATATGGAATTGCGCAAAAATCTGCGTTGAAAAGAGCTCTCGTTTGAGCCTAGTCTTGTTTTCTTACGTAGGGGATAACAGGGTGAAAACCGCCCTTAAATGGTTTTTTTGGCTATGAAGGGTTGTTATCGTATTTTCTTCAAAATATGAAGGTGCGCAAAAAATCTGCGTTGGAGTGAGCTCTCGATTGAGCCTAGTCTTGTTTTCTTACGTAGGGATAACAGGGTGAAAACCGCCCTTAAGTGGTTTATTGACTCTCAAGGGATGTTATCGTATTTTCTTCACGATCTGAAGGTGCGGAAAAAATCTGCGTTGAAAAGAGCTTTCGATTGAGCCTAGTCTTGTTTTTCTTACGTAGGGGATAATAGGGTGAAAACAACCCTTAAGTGGTTTATTGACTCTCAAGGGATATTATCGTATTTTCTTCACAATCTGAAGGTGCGGAAAAAATCTGCGTTGAAGAGAGCTTTCGATTGAGCCTAGTCTTGTTTTCTTACGTAGGGGATAACAGGGTGAAAACCACCCTTAAATGTTTTTTTTGGCTATGAAGGGTTGTTATCGTATTTTCTTCAAAATATGAAGGTGCGCAAAAATTCTGCGTTGAAGTTAGCTCTCGATTGAGCCTTGTCTTGTTTTCTTACGTATTGATAACCGGGTGAAAACCACCCTTATGTGGTTTATTGACAGTCAAGGATGTTATCGTATTTTCTTCACAATCTGAAGGTGCGGAAAAAATCTGCGTTGAAAGAGCT